>OOFB01023497.1:17116-42174 GCA_900323305.1 Trachyrincus murrayi
TAGCCCACTGGGCCCGCCATTACGCTAACTGCCTTTGAAAATAACTCTTCTTAGCGCCGCCACGACTGGCGGTAGCCTTTTTTAATTTACATGCGAGCCAGGGGCTTGGGTTGTTTAACTGTTTGATGGCAACATTTACATATTTTATATCTTCCCTTTGTCATATTTGCCGACTGGGGCTCTTTTTTTTTTCCTTCTTTTCCGTTGGAAGATGTGGGGGTATCTATTCTGGGGAAAGAGATCAGTTTGAGTTTTGAAGATGTATGTTACCGTGGGTTACCCACGGGGGTCGGGGGGGGGGGGGTCATTAGACACTCTGCAACACACAGGCGCCCATTTGTTGCCATGCAACAAATGAACATGCGAGTACCTTAACATGCTAAGTGCCTAGCATGCTTAGCACCGTAACATGCGAGTACCTTAACATGCTAAGTGCCTCGCATGCTTAGCACCCTAACATGCTAGTGCCTTAACATGCTAAGCACCCTAGCATGCTAAGTAACCAACCTTATCTCTATCTAGCCAGCGGACAAAAGTAGCGGGGAGATCTGGGTACAGGCAACATGGAGGAAAGGTAAACATTGTTCATCTGTATTGACTACCCACATTGACATGATACAAAGCCAGTTGAAAAGCGGCTAAGTTCTCCTTTAACATGTGCCTAGCATGCTTAGTATCCCTTTAACATGTGCCTAGCATGCTTAGTACCCTAACATGATTCAAGAGATTGTATTTGTCACATATAACACATATACATAACATACACACTATAGTACGTATAGTGAAATGTTGCGTCTAACTCCCAGTGCAGTGCACTATGCAAGTACATTTAAAACATTTAAACATTTAATAAAGCTAAGCTATACACAAAATACCAGATGCAAATATACAAAATAGGTTAAAAAGTGTTAAAAGTCAACAGTGCAAATAAATCAATAAAAGCAGAGCCAAGATATAGCATAATGTCCTTCAAGAGGTCACTGTTCAGGGCTCTGGTAGTCTGTGGGAGGAAATGCTTCCTCTGTCTCTCTTGGTGTGTGATGTGTGGCAGCCTGATCGCAGCCTCACAAACAGTCCATTGCTGGGGTGGCAGGGGGTCCGTTACAACCCTCCTAGCTCCGCCTAAGCACCTCCTGTCGTACAGGATCTGCAGCGAGGGCAGCGCGGTACCCGTAGTGTGCTCAGCCGATCGCACAATCCTCTGCGGGGCCATCCTGTCCCGAGGGGAGCTGTTGCCACGGCGTCAGGATGCTCTGCATTACATGCCAAGTACCTTAGTGCGCTTAAAGTGCCAAGCATGCTTAGTACCCTGACATGCAGCGAGTGCCTAGCGTGAAACCTAGCCTAACATGCTAAGTGCTTAGCCTAACATACCTAGCATGCATGTGTTTGGAGGAAATCAGAGGAAGCCTACGCATGACATAGGTTGAACATGCCAACAGAAACACCTTCTGTCCTGTAGGTCCTCACTTAGCAGGCAAACACACACACACACACACACACACACACACACACACACACACACACACACACACACACACACACACACACACCCCCCCCCCCACAAACGGACCAAAACGCTTTACAGCGGGAGACACTTCATCTAATAGTTATAGCGCCGAATGACTCACTAAACTCCGAGACTCCTCAGTGGGACGTTGGTGTACGTTTAATAACGGAACAAAGCCTGCGTCCCTGAATCCACTGCCTCCTGTGTTTCCCAGCCGTTAATGTCCTCTGACAAAACCCCCCCTTGAACAAGTCGAATGTCAAGCTCCCATTTGAAACGGTACGAGGCACAACGGATGTACGATTAGAACAACAGACGAGCCCTGATGTCACGTCGTGCTTTCAAACATGCTGTCGTGTGCTTCTCGTTTCATCTCCTCTATCAAGCCCAGGACCCCATCGACACCACGTCCTCAGCCCAACCTTACACAATATATATATTATATATATATATATATCCACTATCGGTGGGTTCAAATTTCACAAGCAAGCGATCTATCTGATGCAGTCCACTGATCATCGTAATCCATCAAGCGCAGGCTTTGTTTACAACTAGTTGTCACCATATCGCATGCCTTTCAGGTTTGTAAAACCACCGAATGAGAGTGTTGTGGGAGTCTTTAAACTCCAGATATTGATAGCCACTGTACGGCATTCCTTGTGTTTCTGATAGCGCTTCGCGGTCGTTTCTCTGAGGCAAACCTTGAATCACAGCTCCCCTTCCCCCGAGCAGGGAGCCCTAATATTTCATACGCTGTGCAGCTTCAACCTTAAAACAAATTGGGGTGAGGCTTTCTAAAGGACCAGCATTACACTTTAGTCCTTTTTCGGATTTCTCTACCTGCAATTGTGCAGAGGCTTTGTGTGAGCCGGAGCTACGGTGCCGCTCCTAGACCAGGGGCTGTACAGTAATCAATGTTGATGAATGAGTGGGAAGACTCTCTTTATTCCAGCCTGGGCTGAATAGAAAGTTTCCATTATCTCTCACAATGTATTCACTCTATCAAAGTGACAGTGTTAAGGCAGGCCACACTCCATTGCCCCGACTGTGACCAGGCCTCAAGAGAGAGAGAGAGCGAGAGAGGGGTAAGCCGAGGAGAGCATGGTAAAATAGCGCTACACAAACAGGCTGGATCCATAAGACTTCCGGACGGGTAAACCTCACCCGTCGATGCGGCGCTCGCACAACGCGTGAAAAAGCGGTTGCTGCTTTTCTTTTAGCATTTGTTTTTGCAGAATAAATGCCCCTTGTATATTATGTGGTGGAAAGCATATTTTATGTGATTGTGATGGCAAATACCTGCCCTTTCCCAACCCATTCAGTCCCGACACGTTCACCTAATGTGGCTTTTCAAAGTTATTAACCGCTGAAAGCACTTAACCTTGGATCATCAATTCAGCGGCAGAAGCCAAAGCCAATTCCCCCGCCGTGTTTCAAAAAGCAAATATGCATTTGAATAAAAAACTAATAGACGGGTATATATTGTGTCGTAACAGGTCGTGACAGGTACAACGTCAGATGTGTTCGTGAAAAAGAGTTGTGTCGTGGCATGCTGTGACAGGTGCGAGTTTGGCCGATGTCGATCCTGGTCTCTGGTCCTGTCCGTTTGGACATGAGAATGCGTCCGTTTGGACCCTGTGTGTTTGCATGGCTTCTGTCCAGATGCCCGCTTCCCTCTGCCCTTGACAGACAGCTTGGCACGCAGGCTTGGCTCACTGGGAGAGCGGAGGTGTGAATGTGAGTGAATGTGTTTGACCCCGCATCGCATTCAGTGTCTCCCGGTGTTGCTCTGGTAATGCGCTGGGCTAAGACTCCCATAGACATACAGCATGTACACAGACGGCGCATTGGACTTCGGATCGCACGTCAGCGTCGCCCGGCCTGTAAACACACACACAAGTAAACGGGGGAGAGATGCGTTTCTTCTGCATAATATAATATATTGATGTATATATAGATCTATATATAATATATAGACAATATATAGTAAAATAACACATAACAATATTTTTTATATAAACCCTTATATATATATAAATAATATAAAATAATAATATAAAAACGACTCATTGAAATCGGTTGAGAAACGTAACCGCTATCGTGATTTTTTTATCCAGAAAAACCGCAGCTCCCCCCCGCTTACTCGTACGTGTTTACAGGCCGGTCTTGACCTCTCCAATATGGCGGCGACGTTGACGTATCACAGGGACGGGCTGAAGCGGCCGAAGCGGAGTCTATGTATATATATATATATACATACACGTCTATGTAGACGCCAGCCTCTCTGTGACGCGGAGCACAATGAGCAGTTTAGGGTGATGGATGCACGGACGGGTGGACGGCTAAGTGCTACTTTAAAACGCATCAGGTCTGTAATGATGAACAGAGAAGACCTCGTAGGCCGTGGATACACAATATGCTCTGCATGCATTACTTCAAAAGAGCATGCACCTCCTCTGATGCCAAAGGCTCCGTGCATACTTGACTCACACACTTCTATGTTCACATTGTTCATTTATATTGCATTTGACATTTTCTACTGATCTATACACCAACCTAGTTCTCCCCCCCCACCCACCTATCTACCCAGTTAACTACCGACTAGCCTACCTGACTACCCACAATACTCACCCGACTACCGATCTGCCTGTCTAGTGTCCAGTTAACTACCTACCTGACTACCAACAATACTCACCCGACTACCGATCTGCCTGTCTAGTGTCTACCAACCTACCTACCTAGTTACCTACCTACATGACTACCATACTAACCTTCCTACCTAGCCACCTAACTAGCGACCTACCTACCTACCCAAGTACCCACCTTTACTTTAGTACATGTGTTTAAAAGCACTGCAACCTGAACAGAAGCATGTTCTGTGGCTGTGCTGGTGTTCTTAGAGACCTCCCATTACCTCTCTGGGCTGTTCCCCGAGCGCAGGCACTAATGCTGTCAAGGTCTCGGCTTCCTCTATGCTGTAACTGCGTCTGTACGTTACTTTCTTTATGACCACTGTAGATGCGCTCAGCATCTTACAGCTTCCCGCAGTAATTGTAACCGTCGCTAGCACACTGGCTATGTCGCTTTTGTTTTTTTAGCCGCCGAGAGTTTCGTCCAAAATAGAATATGCTATAATAGATCTGAAAAAATATGTAATGACATGGTACTTTATTAATCACAGACGCGAGGTTCGGGTGTTACTGCAGAAAGTACAGGACAGGATTATAGATTAGGAAGACACTTTCTTAAATTGGAGTCAAAGCTATGCAGAATAAATACAGAAAATATATCTGTGTACACAATATCAGTAGTAGCAAATGTTGATGCAAAAAGTAAACACATTACAGACAGCTGAGGTATTACTGACCAACATAAACAGGCATGGTGTGTGGTGTACAGATAGCCTTAGAGGTAGGACGGCAGGGACCTCTCGACTAGAAGTCAAAAAGCCTACCCACTTTACCATCCCACCTCTTAAAAAGGCATTACAATCGGAAAGATATCATCCATTTCATACAAAAGAAAGAAAAGGTTGGCTTTATTCAGATCCATTTCAGTCCCAGCGGAGGCCATTTTAGTTTTTTTTACCTTCTTGGTGGATTTCTCTCATTCGCCCGGCATCTCTCTTCCTCTCAGTCACATGCACTTTGTTCTCGCGCTTCATTTCATTGACACGTATCTGGGTAATACCCTGACTGTAATGCCGGCTGCCGTAATGTTATTAGGCACGGAGGCCCGGATCCACCAAATCTCATGGATATTAGAAATGTTTCAGACAAAATTAGGTCAAGAAGTGAAAAATCAAGAGCCGAGACGTTTTTTGAAAAGTTTGATAAATGTGATTTGCGCTGACTGGCTGACGGCCTTCCGGTCTTCGCCCCTCGTCTTATCCGGGGTAATGAGATACCGCTTCAAGCTTCCCCAGTCATCAGCGCTGGGCGTGGAACTATCAAACCAGCTAAGCACCACCGTTCCCAAGGGGGCTGCACTGGTTAAAAAGCCAAAGTTCACCAGTTTGGTGATGTGAAGGTGCTGTTAAGGAATAATTAAGAGGTAATTTCTTCAATTTAGTACAATTTTAGTCATTTTAGCAGAATTATTTCGTCCAAAACGACATAGATTAGATTTGTAGAGATGAAGTTAAAGAGAAGACAGGGGTTAGGGCATCCTGCCCATGGATGCCTAGGCTAGGCTGGTACACTGCGGCCATAAAAACCTATGTGCTAGACTAGTCGTTTTTAGACTACCCGGCACCCATTATTCAGGTTTAAATACAATAAACAGTTAAATAAACAGTTCAATTACAGGTTATAGAAGATGTTTTTATTTTCTCCAGCCATTGCGGTGAGATGAACGGTACATTGAACTAAACTCGCTACAGGTAATTGATAATTCACCTGGAGCTTTCATATTGAGATTAACCGCGATAGTCAAATCAAGTTGTGTATAAAAGTACATCTTTCTGTAGTTCATCCAACGCATGTTTGTGATATGTTAGATGTGTGCGTCAATGACACACGTCTTCAATTCACCACAGGCCGATAAAAGCGCGTGCTAAATGACTTAAGAGGTGAATGATGAGAAAACGAGTGAGCGACCATATCAAGGTTATTACCCTCACACACCCAGCGTCTGGGGCAACACACAGATCTTTGTTCCCTGCAAAAATCCTCTAGGAAATGAGACACTTACAAATTTTCAGCATAATCACCTCTCAGCAGAAAGCAAAAACAAACACAGCGGATAATGAATTGGGCTGAACACAAAACCCAAAATAATTAGCCAATTAAAGGTGTACGGCAACAGAGACTGGGCTGTCTATACACACACACACACACACACACACACACACACACACACACTCCCAAGGTCAAACACATTTAAATGCAAATTCACATAACTGATTGCCGAGCAGGGTGCGTGCTTTGACGACCACGCCACCAAACCATCTGCCTGCAGTATTGCTATGGGTTACCGGCATGTGCTTCAAATGGAAAGGGGTTCGACACGGGGAAACCACACAGGGCTTTTTCAGAATTACTCTTCATCTCCGGGATAATAAAACCTAGGGAAACGACAGCGGATGCCGACTGCGCAGGGTTAAGATAAAATGTATTTAAAATAAAAAAGGCTGTGCTTGACTGATTACATTTCAAACATTTGTTTAGTGTTGATATGCGTTTCTGACATAACACCCTTTATGAAAAATGAGTTAATTTCCAGCCAATAGCTGGAAACACGAGATAGTATGGAACATAATGGAGAGAAAAAAATGTTTCTAATGTTTATCGACACAGAAATTAGTCATTATACAACAGACTAACACATCTCGGATTGAAAATAGTGACACAGATCATCAACATCACAGATCTAACAGCAGAAAAAAATATATGTATTTGTGTCTTTATGGACAGGACAGTGAAGACAGTGAGAGGATAGTGAAGAGAGAGAGACAGGAAGTGAAGAGAGAGACAGTGAAGAGAGAGAGAGACAGGACAGTGAAGAGAGAGAAACAGGACAGTGAAGAGAGAGACAGTGAAGAGAGAGAGACAGGACAGTGAAGAGAGAGACAGACAGTGAAGAGAGAGAGACAGGACAGTGAAGAGAGAGACAGTGAAGAGAGAGAGAGAGGACAGTGAAGAGAGAGAGAGAGAGGACAGTGAAGAGAGAGAGAAACAGGACAGTGAAGAGAGAGACAGTGAAGAGAGAGAGACGAGACAGTGAAGAGAGAGAGAGAGAGAGACAGGACAGTGAAGAGAGCGAGAGGACAGTGAAGAGAGCGACAGGACAGTGAAGAGAGCGAGAGGACAGTGAAGAGAGAGACAGGACAGTGAAGAGAGCGAGAGGACAGTGAAGAGAGAGACAGGACAGTGAAGAGAGAGACAGGACAGTGAAGAGAGCGACAGGACAGTGAAGAGAGCGAGAGGACAGCTACAAGACGGACTGCTATGTGGTTAAAACAGATCTACAGTGACACCACCACAAGACAGTGAACGGTGATTAAACATCCAATACTTGGATAATGTGAAGATATTTTCCATCTCCACATTCTATCTTATATTACATATCTATTTAGTTGAATTATATTTTATCTACTTTAGACGTTTTTATTTCTATATTACTTATCTTTTTATTTCATTTCTCTTATCTGCACTATGTTTGGCTTGTAGACCTGAGGATGACTGTGCTGCTTCCTTACCATTTGGAATTGTTTTCTATCTGTATCTTGTATTTTCATATATGAGAAATGTGTAGCCTATTGCCTTTAAAGCACTTTGTAAACTCGGTTTTTAAAAGGTGCTATTTTAATAAAGTCATGATGACTTTGATGATGATGATGATGATGATGATTTTGATTTGGATGATGATGATTACATGTTGCTTATTTAGCCCACTAATAATCATCACAGACAAAAGTAATCATTAACCACAAAATGGGATCACTTACAGTAACCAGGCCTTCCAAGACCGTTCAAACCTTATCACAATATAATACCCTTTCCCAAATCAATAGCCTCATACCATACGGAATCAATGCATTACCCTGCTCGGCTAGCGGATGGCTACCGGCTAATGGTAGGTTTCAGTCGACAGGAAGGAGCCTCTGACTCCTTCCTGTCTCAAAGGAACCCTATTTCACCACCAGGTGTGCTGTTGATGCGCCATTTCAAAATCTACCCTCTGGCGACATCACAGGTGGGAGTGTCCACCCAGATGTATGATGGATGGATACTGTAGATCAGCCTACCGGTTGGTACAGTCCACTGGGTAGGCTGGTAGGTTGATCTATCCAATCGTACACCGTGGGTGGACACTCCCACTTGTGATGTCACTATAGTGTAGATGTACAAATTCTTTGTGTCGGCTAATCGGCATCACGCCTGGCGGTGAAACCGGGGGCCCTGTAACGCGTCGAAGGTCCACACGTTCTATAAACACCCTTTACCAATTCTATGTATAAACTGTAACAAATCCCAAAAGACGTTTTTGTTTACGTGTCCTGGCGACAGCACTGCCGCCGCGGCAGGAGTGTTCCCTGACGGCGGTACAGCACGGACAGAACATGTCAAAACTTCTGCCAACTTCGCTTCTTGTGGGATGAGCAGAAGCCGCCGTCGGGACGGTAAGTGACGGCACTTTGCCAGGTTTCACATCAAGGAATTGCTGGAGCGAAACCCTTCCATCTCGTCCCTGCTCTCACTCTCGGTGGAGATGAAACAGAATTCCCCAAACATGTTTTTCTCCTTTTATTGTTTCCCTGTGTGAAAATCCCCGGGGGTTATATATGAGGATGTGTTATTAATGGTATAGGGTTTACCTGGAAAACCCACTGGGTTTCAGAAAGGTGTGTATGAGGACATGGAGTGTGTGTGAGGACATAATAGGTGTGTATGAGGACATGGAGTGTGTGTGAGGACATGGAGTGTGTGTGAGGACATAGGGTGTGTGTGAGGACATAGGGTGTGTGTGAGGACATAGGGTGTGTGTGTGTGTGAGGACATGGGGTGTACGTGAGGACATGGGGCTTGTTTACAAGATGTTCCAAGACTTCCAAGCCATTTTCTATAGTAGTAAGATCATATTAAATGTCTTCTCTTACGGGTGAACCATCTAAACTCAGCGTTAGAGTATAATACGCTAAAAGGGTTTAGAGTTCGAGACTACATGTTCGACGTGACCTTTAAGGAGTGAAATAATTGTATTCCGAGTGATGAAATTGGAGACGGTGGTTATCAGCACTGTGAAAAACACCGGCGGGCATTTAAGCATGAAGGTCAAGTGTTTGACCTGAGAACGGTCTATCTAGGACACGGATCTGGGCGAGACCAGGTGCTAAAGGAAAGTTACAGCAAGTTTCACACAGTTCCTTCTTCTTTTCCCTCCAATGCTCCCAGTTTTACCACCAGGGGGGACGTTGATTAGCCATCACTAGCCATTTCAAGATCGACCCCATAGTGACATAGTGTCCAACACCCTGCGTGAAGGACAGATGGGTCAACCTACCAGCCTACCCAGTTACTGGACTCTACCAACTGGTATGTGTGGACACCACAGGGAGCATTGTTTTTAAGTAGAACCATAATTTAACATCTGTATGTAAAGCCAAACCCCTTGAAAATGGTAGTTTATATAATACCGTTTTTCTTAAGACTTTTTAATTGCATTATTAATTAGATAAGTTATTACTCGATAAATAATAAGTGAACTGTGTTTGTTATGTTTAGTTTAGCAAAAGGGGTGTTGAGGGATGGCTCATCAAGGCCTGGCGGTAGGAGAGGAACATGAGGGCACACGAGCAGCAGCTATGACAGGTCAGCAGCTGACGGATTTCCCAGGCGAGAGAGTTTCAACTATTCTGGCAGTTGGGCTGAAGAGGGTTCTTCATGCAACATTTTTGTCACCGGATTCCTTCTTTTAATTTATCCTTGGATACAGATTGTGTTTTTCATCGTTGTAAATGCGTATGGTTATTTGCCTGCGCTTTGTTACGCTAGAACTGCGACACCACTTTCTTGACAATTTTGATCTCACTTTTTTCTTTCAAATATTCATCTTGCTTTGATGGGGCCTCTAATTTGCATTCCACTTTGAAGCATATCTTAATTTGGCAGAGAGGAGCTGATCACAACTCCCTGACTTTTTCCATTAAACCTTTTCACTTTCTGTTTTGTACTGAATTACCCTCTCATCTTCTCCAGCACACAATTTGGAATCAAACGTGTAAATGGGAAAAAAAGCGTCAACAAGGACTTTTAAAAAAGTATTTGAAGTGCCTAGTTGACAATCGTTAATAAAAGTTAATAAACGTTAAATTGATCGCTTGCCCTTATCAACAACATCACGCGTCCCGATGCGTCGCAGGTATTAATAAGTACACACCGACGTTCCCTGCTGATACGCTCCCGATCGGTTTCCTCTGTCTGCTCACGCGTCGCCGGAAACCGACTCAACAACCGCACGGTAACATTCATTATTGATCGGTCCATTTGCATTACACGCACCAGCTGGGACCTCGCCGTGGCGCAGAACCCTGTGTTTCTGCTAAGTCAATATTTTGTGCTTGTTGTTGAAATAATAAAATATGGGGGACTTCCACCCTGTTCCCCCACCACTGTGTGGAAACCACTTCATATGGAACCCTTGCAATTCCCAATGCACAAGCCTGATTAATATTCATGAACCACAGCAGGAAAAGTTTTCAGAAAACGGTGTAAAACTAAGTGAAAGCCTAGAGCTAAGAACCGTATGCCCCACAATGTTTAATATGTCAAGACACAATGCATGTGCAGCGCTACAACCCTCATTTACATACCCGTACACATCCGACGGATGCCTCCCAGTCATAAACCGCAGACACATGCATACCTGGAAATAAAATACTTTCTCCCGCTACTGCAGTCACAAGTCTGTATTACGAGGATGTATAATGGAGCTGGACAGCTCTCCTGACAGTCCGTTAGGCCCGCTGCTATATTTACAGTGACACGAAGCCGTGCACGTCAGGAGTGCATAGGACACGGGCTTGTGGTTTTTGTAACCCTGAACATATCACGTGTTTCTATTGCTGGGAACAGTCCACCACATTCCAACATCCATTCACAAGAAACCCAAAGCAGTAATTTAGTCAACGTAAATATCAAACATTAATGTTATTGTTCAAGATGAGCAGGGATATAGTGTGGATGGACGGCTGGACGGATCGATAGATAGATGGACGGAAAAATTAATGGATGGATGAATGATAGATGGACGGAAGAATTAATGGATGGATGAATGATAGACGGGATGGGAGAATTAATGGAGGGATGAATGATAGACAGACAGATGCATGTATCTCTCCTTCCCCCCCGGTGTTTCTTGATGCCAGTAAACAGTAAGAGAAGAAACGTATTTCAGCGAATGGTAGCACAACAGGCTGGTGTGTGAGTGACAGCGTGAGGCCAGATTAGCCGATCCAGAGTGAATGGGTTTGTCAGAGCAGCGCTGGTAGGACCAGTGTTGCTGCTGACATTCTGTCATGTAACAAACATCAGGCCGCGAGTGCTGAACCACAGAGCTACGCGATTGGTCAAATCAATTTGGGGGGGGGGCGGCAATTTGGGCGTCCAATCAGAATAAGACCAAGGTGGTACAACCGATGTTGGCCGTATGACTTGTAACTGTAAAATGTGTGTTCCCTCGATATCACTTTGTTAAACTAAACTTAACTTAAATTATTATTTATATGTAATATAAATTATATACAATTAAAAACATATATATATAAAATGGCTGTTATTCATAATACAACTTCAAAAGTGTCTGAAAAACAAAGAAATTGAGAAATACTTTATCATATAAACTCAATGGTTTTCCAGGAGTATGACTGAACACGTGGATGTTAAATTATGATTTTACTTCACTCGTTTTGTGTCTAACAAGAAACCTCTCTTAATACTGAATACTAGGTTGTGGTTATCTGCGATTAGATACACTCTCCTGACTAGCAACAGCATTTTCCATCACTTAAGACTGCGGTGCTGTAAGCCTAGCAGCTACACCAGGGGCCAATACAACTCAAACCCCCACCCACCCCCACAGTTTAGCTCATGAATCATTAATCCACCTGGGAAATATTCTACCAATCGCTCCTTACTCCCAAATGTCCACTTCAATTATTTGTTTGCGGCTGCAGCCAATGTAGTGATTACACCTTTATACAAACCAAACAAAAACCAAAACACCCCACAGCGAGAGAGGGAAAAAAAGCGTTGATTCGTTTTAAATAATCCAAACCTCTATAATCGACTCTATGTGATTAGAGAACAGACATCTGTTTTTTCTCGCCAAATGGACGACGGTTAGATTCATGATCTGTCAATTCACATCCTGCGCGCTACTGTCATTCATTACTCGTAGATCACAAAACAAAAACACTTGACTGCATCAGCTGAAAATATTAATAGTCCTTTTTTTAATGACTCAGTTTGTTTTAATGGAAGCGCCTCTACACTTAAACAGGTTATGGAGATGACGCTCGCGAAATGACTCACAAGTGATTTTTAAAGAGACCCTTACACTTCAATACGCCCACATCCAGTCACTTCGGCATATGATCATTATAATATGGATATTATAACAGTCATATTGCAGCAGTACTCTGTGAGTTCGGAAGAGTGACATTTTGATTGATGTTTTGCGCGACATCGTGTTATCTGAGAAATTGGGACTTGTCAGACCGATTATGACCCGTGTGGGCGCATTTTCGACCAAACGTGACGGTTATCTCATCCCGCCATTTGATGAGGTAGTCGCAGAAGGTGTAGGTGGCAAAACACACACACACACACACACACACACACACACACACACACACACACACACACACACACACACACACACACACACACACACACACACACACACACACACACACACACACACACACACACACGACACACACCTGCATTGTGGAAAATGGAGGGGAAGAAAAAAGCTAATATGGCCAGCCTTGGGAATATTATTAATGTGTGAAAGAGAAAACTTATCAGAATAACCCCGCTGGGAGTCTAAATCTGCTTTAGCAAGACATTTTACGCTCCAGGGGCCCTGCCACCTTTAATAACTATAACATACTAAAAAACTAAGTTATTCTGAAAGTCATCCTAGCCTTGAGGCTGTAGGTAGGCGAGTGGGAACCGGTGAGGTCACCAGTTCACTGGACAAGAAGGAAAATCTGCTCAATGACTATTTAATTACCCGTAAGAAGCCACTTTGTCCAGAACTGGTCTTGGGAGTGTAGCTCTGCCGAGCTGTAGCCGCACTGTACTGCTCCCGGGAGACACGGTGTCTTTTGTAAATTGGTAGTGAGAGAAAGGAGAGTGAGTGTCCGACGGTCCCTTCTCCAGACACATTGCGCTGAAAAATAAATGGCCGGGTGTCTGCTTTTGGACTAACCAGCTCAGCGCTAGCTAAGCTAATAGGTACTTAGAAGCAGACGAGGAGTCCGGGCGTCAGCGCCTCCTTACTGCACAGCGCCCAGGTACACGCTCGCTAGTGCCAGGATGGGGAATTTAAAAAGTAGGTCTGCTGAAAAAGGGAAAGTTTGGCATGTATGCAGATGACGTCCCTCCCTTTGTACGGGATGCCAGGGATCCATCCCGACAGATGTATGTTTGGCTGCTACCTTGTGGTGTACGCCTTTTCCTTTAATGTACAGCATATTGTCTGGCATCTGCTGTAGGAGACGTATAGGCTACACAGATACGGGCTTGATTGACGGCAATTATTGGAAAGCGCGATGCATCGAGACAACATGCAACAGATAACCGCAAGTTTCTTCAAACTTCGAACGTTTCTCTGGAAATATCCGCACTCTAATTGGCTCCTTGACGAGTACAGACGTTCACACATAAAACACCCTTTTACCACATGTCCGCTGCGACAGCACACACCCACACACACGTGTATCTGCCCATGGGCCCCATCTCCTGCACACTCGGGAGGGTTCTGCATAGCGCGTGTTAGTGGCTTGGATTGCGTGATTGGACACCGACATCAGTGTGTGGGGGAAAATGTCATGTTTTTCTGTCTGCTTCCAAAGGATTGGCTAAGTGGACATTAGGAAAATGCCACAAAGTCTCTTCTCTGGGGGCTGCTGAGAGCGGTGCAGTTCTAGAAAATGTTGTCCATTAGGACCTCCATTTTAGCTGTCGGTGACGGGTCACAGACGGCCCACATCTACTGCAAAAAAATACCTATAAAATATATTGCTTCAATAATGGTAGTGTATACCAGTGTGTGTGTGTGCGTTATATATATATATATGATCTTGAAATGATTCATAATGTCATGTGTTTGCCTTCACCCCTCCTGGTGACAAACAACTCCATCCATCCACTCCCAGCATGGGTCTACTCACTGACCAATGAGTTGATTAGATTAGTGGTTCTCTTTCAGTTGAAAGATTCTACCGCAGGTGTTATTGACCGGTTGGTGAACCGGCATTACGTTTGTAAAACCCGGCGTAGCCCACATTATACGCTCACCATCGGGACCGACGGCGAACCTAAACGGCGGCTATTCCGTGCACGCGGCCGCTACACAACCTTAGCGGTCACAGTGTAACCTTTCGATGCATGTGTTGCTAGTGTCACGGCCGCGTGCCCTTTGACGTAAAGCTGTTGTGATACACGCCGCGTGTCCCATGCTGTGTCCCGGTCTTTGATGTTGTTGTTGCTGGGGGTTACGCGACAACAGCAACATAATAGCACACACCAGAATCCCAGAGTTCAAAGCAAAAGAAGCGGGAACTTCCTGCTTTGGAAAGTAAAAGTCCTGTAGCCAGTTATCTGAGTCTTTTGAGACTTGAGGCTAAATAGCACAGCCCAGAGGCAAAATACGTGAGTGAAGTCAACACTAGAGAAAAAATGATAATAAAAAGAGCAAACATATCTAGAGGGCTAGAGGCGGGTGGGGGTGCATGTGTGGTGGGGGACACGGGAGTCCATGTAGGACTACGGCCTGGGATCATAAATTAATTACTAGAGACTTTTAAGAGGGCAATATTTTAGGATGTTTGGAGCGGTCCTCCCTGCGTGTATTTCAGCCGCGGTCGTGTTAGCATGCAGGGTGTGATGAGATGCTAGGTCCGTAACCTTAAAGGTATGGCAGCTAATCGATGCAAAACACTGAATAATTTATGGAGGGACAAATAAATTCTGGTCAACAACACAAGAAGCGAGTCGGGGGGGCGGATAGGTTATCGGGTTAGTGAGGAAACTCTGATCGGCTGAAGAGAGACGCAGGGGCATGGATTTCACTGGCGGTATTATTAGTATGAGTGGGAGGCAACGAGGCTGCAGGAACCTTCGCCGGCAAAACTTCAGTCACAGATTGAAATTTCCAAAAACTAAATTCATGAATGATAGACTTGTTTGTGGAGAGATTGGTTGGAATGAAGATTAAATATACTTCTTTGAAAATTCTTAAAGTTATATTCTTGACTCCCCGTGGCACGTGACTTCCCAGGTCTGTTTTATACTAGACGTTGACTTGGGTTAGGGGTAGTAGTCACACAATAGTCACACAATGTGTTGCAAATGTCTTCTTCTAAATGACATCGCATTAAGTAGCCAGTCTCACACATCAGACTTTAGATTAATAATCTAACGTTTGATAGCAGACTGGCTCTGGGTTTCACATTCCTTCGCTTCATATTTGTTTCCATCAGTCGCTGGAGGCGGGGATCTGTAAGCACGTAAACACAACCCGGCCGGCACTAGTGAACTCAAGCTGAAACATCCTGTCCGGACACCAACGAAGTGTCGGTAAAGGTTTCAAATCAACATCGTGGAGACTGGCCACTGTAAAAATACATTCTCATTAAAATACCCTTCTGAAAGCTTTCAGGTTTGAGTTCTCCCCCCGGAAGTTCTGCTTGACCCGAGACTATTAAGTAGCTAATGCATATAATTCTCTCTATGAGGATAGCATGCCAGCATCCACATTCACAATGAAAATATAGAGTCAATGTATAAAGTATGGAATGTACCATCTGCCTGTCTATATATCACTTTATTTTTTTATTTACACGGAAATCCAGGCCAACTGTTGAACATTGCTTATAGTTATTGCTTTTAATGATTTTAGCATATGAAAGACGTGTAAAAGACTTGCAAAGAGAGAAAATTCTCTATAAACCTCTAATCTAATTAAATCGAATACAACCCTGACCTGTAATCTATCTGAAAGCATCTAATTTGATATTGTAATGTAATATAAATGTAATGCAATGTCATCCAATCCAAACAATTACACTCAAATCTAATCCAATCCACTCCAACCTAATTCAAGCAATCATCCCAGAAGCAACAATTTAACACCCATTTAACATTGATATGCTTGGTAGGTAAACTACCAGCATTTATAACCATTTAGACCCCAGACCAAAGGCCCCCATCATGGACCATCGGAAGTCCCTACGCCACCACTGGTGTATCTCTACTGGAATAAACCCACGATGGCAGAGCAGTGACCACCACTGGCGTATCTCTACTGGAATAAACCCACGATGGCAGAGCAGTGACCACCACTGCCGTATCTCTACTGGAATAAACCCACGATGGCAGAGCAGTGACCACCACTGCCGTATCTCTACTGGAATAAACCCACGATGGCAGAGCAGTGACCACCACTGGTGTATCTCCACTGGAATAAACCCACGATGGCAGAGCAGTGGAAACATCTCCCACTCAACGAGAGAGAAAGAGTCTGAGTTCCTTTTCTTCACAGCCCATAATACAAAGGGGTCAATTAGGTAGAGATAATCCATAACTAATTTATGTGATTGATGGTCCAATTACGCCTGTTTATGTCATGCTTGATAATTCACACTTTGATGAGCACAAGCAACCTCTTCTAGTGCCGAGCTGGGTAGGCTAGGAGCGTTCCTCCTTCGCAACGCTGCGATGATACGCTTTAAAATGTCTACACGTCCAACACGTGATCGTGACAACTGAGCCTGGGTTCTTCATGAGCTGCGATTTCAGATTTTGCCAGTTCAACATTTCAACAGCTGAAGTTTTTTTTTTCTAAGAGACTCGTTTGGTTCAATAAACTGCCAGTCCACGGCATTAAGTAGCTACCTTTGTGTGCCTACAGGACAGTAATAACAATGAAGAATAGTTAATTATACAGAGGATTTGTCTACACGCAGTAGTAGTAGTAGTAGTAGTAGTAGTAGTAGTAGATGCAAGAATAACATTATCGACAGCTGAGGTAGGCCTAGTTAGACACTATTGACAGTCTACGCTACATTATTTAAACTATACATTGCTGCCCATTATACAGAAGTGCCTAAGTGACTAAAGTAATTTGCTAATGATGGTAATGACATGCTAATGTGGTCACGCTAATGTAATGTATCGCCTATGAAGTCTAGCTAATGCAGGTAGTCTATTGATGGAGTCGCTCTGTGTATAGCGAGAACGTAGATTTGCATATGGATACAACCTGATATATTTCTCTATCAATACAAATATTTGTATTGATAGAGAAATATATCAGGTCGTATCCATATGCAAATCTACAATTGATAGAGAAATGCATGGCTATGCAATCTCTGATTTAAAAAATATATTAAAATGCTAACAATAGCAAACACAATGTGGGGTGTTACGTAAATCCTTGATGTGATTTAAAAAATATATGATTTCTCAATATCAATACTCCTACACAGATTTTCATAGGAGAGCATAATTGGATGGAAAGATGGTATATAGGAATTGAAGACATTTCTGCTGACTTTTTCCTAATGAAAGATAAATATGCATTTGGAGATTACCCGAAACTCCATTAACTTTGGCAGACGAACAAAGCTAATAATAATATCCATAAAAAAAAAGTTACACCCGGCGTTAATCTCTTTTGTTAGCCTGAAGTTTGAGCGTGCATCTCCGCCCAAGCATGGGAAGCGTAGGAGTCCACAAAACACCGGCTAGTGATGACTTCAGCGTTACTGACCTATTACTGGCGTTTACAATCGCCCGGGGTCTCCAAATGAACCGAGTGCTAAGCCTGCATCGAGGCTGTATGGACTACTCGTTTAGCTCCGTGTTTAGTATTTAGCACACATGTTAGCACACGCATTAGCAAGTCGCCTCCACAGCCAAAACAAAGTTCAACTGATGCCGGTTTAAAGATTGAAGGTTGTGGTCGTTGCAGATTTTTAACAGAAATAAGTCATTATGTAAACACTAGATAAGTGTTTACATAAGGCTATATTCTAGGCCAGGGCATCTTAATATGTAGAAGGGCAGTATGTGTGTATAGTTATTCATTATTTAGTCATTTATGAGACACTTTGATCTAAAGCGACTTACAGTGAATTCATTAAGGAGCAGGTAGGGGTTAGGGGGCATCTCGCTCAAGGATGACTACAGGTAGACCGTAGAGTGTGGGGTTCGAACCCAGAACCTTGCAGCTGGGATTCAAACACCCTAACCATAAATAAACTGCCATACGTTCATGTTTTCAGTACATATACTATGTACAGTCGGTACATTTTCTCTCTGTTTAATGGATGTCAGCCAGGTGTTGAATA
The DNA here is from genome assembly GCA_900323305.1 of Trachyrincus murrayi. Taxonomy (NCBI): domain Eukaryota; kingdom Metazoa; phylum Chordata; class Actinopteri; order Gadiformes; family Macrouridae; genus Trachyrincus; species Trachyrincus murrayi. The sequence goes on from OOFB01023497.1 coordinate 35,710, forward strand.
CAAGTCTGCTTTTATAAATTAATTTCACCTTTACGGAGGATCCAGACATCCATCTTGTACCTAGCTTCCTAAAGGTTGTCTAGTGCATGAATTATAACGCAACACTACAGGACACAGACTTAAAAAACAAACAAACACTAGAGCTGGCGTGATCGCTTAAGCTTGTGAGGGAGATAAAAGTCAATTTCTTGATTTAATTATGATTCAGCTTGACGGGCAAGGGATTGCAGAAGAGAAAATGTCTTCTGCCGGTTGGAGCGAGGTGCGACTGACTCCTGGGTAATTGGCGGCAGCGAGCCGATATCGCTGCTTCATTTAAAAACTGTTAAGCAAAACAGTTTAGTCGTCGTGTTCCACCTGCTGAATGTATTCGGCAAAGGTAAAAAAAAAACTGTTTGTAAGGAATAAAGATGAAAGACTGGTGGAGACAGAGGCTGTCACTGGAGTGACGGAGGGAGATTTACTGACCTCTGAAGCGTGTGTCTAAAACACAGTGCCACTGCGTACACACCGCAGAGATTAAACTGTCAGGCAGATGGAAATGCGTTTCTTATTGTCAGTGTAATGAACTACCAGATAAGGCCGGGGAGAAAAGAATGGACCAAAAAAATAAACAGACAATGACCATATAAGGCACTACGGGCGTTAGCGTAATTAAATCGATTGATTCGATTCGTTAGCGGTGCACGGCGGCCGAGTGAACTTTTGACACCTCACTCTCTCGTTCACGTATTTCAGGCCACTCGTGTCTCAGCCAATGGGAGAGCAGTCTTGGATGTGTCCTACTACGAGACTGTTGTGAAGATGATGATGAAGAGGGGAGTCTGATTCATAACGAAGGGACCGTGTTCAGCACCTAAGTAATGAATTACTTTGTGTAGAGTTTATTACTATTATCATCGTTATTTATTATAACTCAGGAGGAAGAGCGGGTAGTCTGACTAAAGGAGGGTTGCTGGTTTGATCCCCGGCTGAGACTGCCGAGGTGCCCTTGAGCAAGAAGCTTAACAGTCTCTACCATGAATATTCCATTTGAATCAAGGTTGGTAAATCCAATCATGACAGTACGATTTACAGAGATTCAACATAAGCCTTTGATAATTAGGCAAAATAAAATAGCATTTTAGTTAGCATTCAAAGTAATCTTGTGGATTAATTTTTAAGATTTCATAAATTGAGTACTAAGGCAAAGGTTAATTCCCAAATAGAGTTTAAAAAAATGTGTGAATTTTTATTGCAATAAATAATTTTGTTATTATTTATTTCAACCAAAGATGGAACAAACATGTTTGCATGTGGTTAGTGTTGTATAGGCCTACTGTTAGAGTACACTGATTCCTGCTCTTTCACATTAAAAGCATATCATAGCCCTGTTTCCAGCCTGGTAAAGACGTGACCCATTTTGTCACCCACCTATAGATGTGTTGTTTGCCCTCTGGGAGAGATATCCATCTATTTGAAACATAATTCAAATTAAAATCCATAAACTACCACTGTCCAATGGTTTCTCTTCAGAGTTAAAAGCAACACACACACACACACACACACACACACACACACACACACACACACACACACACACACACACACACACACACACACACACACACACACACACACACACACACACACACACACACACACACCATATTTTGAATAACATACCTTCTACTTTTAACAAACCTCCTACTATTTAACCTTAAAGGCTTGTTGTGGAACATCCTCTAGTGCTGTTTCTGTGGCTGTGGAGTGTCAATAAAGTTTAAATTCAAATGAATCGCTCCATTAAGCCCCCCCCCCCACCGTGGACTCAAAGCACACGTTTACAATTGGTAGTAAACAGCTTCTAGTAAAACCAAAGTAGTAACTTCTGTTATACGAGTGTGTCAGTCGGACATTAAATTATTACGATTTATTAACTAATTAATTCAGTAGATATGAACTGCATTCATCATTTCACCTCTGCAATAAAATAAAGTATATATATTTCAATAGACTGAACAGACATTCTGTTATCAATGTAATGCGAGTAGAGAAGTATAATTTTCCCATTTTTTTATACAGGTACACAATGTAATTATCAGGCATCTGGAGCTGGTTCTGAAAGCACTGAATGCATTCACCTGCAGACCATCAAGAGTATTATACACATTACACCATATAATGGACCTGCAGCCGAGTGGATTAAACGGCAGTCCTGTATGAGGACTGCATTAAAAGCCATTTCACATTAAGTCCTGATTAGAGACTGTAGCGTTTAGTCTAAAAATACGGGCATACATGTCAATCTCACACAGCGCCAGTCCTGCTTACCTTCGTATCTCATGGGCACACTCCTGTACATCTAGTCGGTGATTAGACCTCGTTCAAGAGACGCCGCTACCTACACACCGAGACAAGACCCATGCAGGCACTGCCTGCGTGTAAAAATATTCCTTTCGTTTCATTTTTATGCTGTCCATGTGTGACAGAGAGACTTGACACGTCTCAGCATTGTGGAGGGAAAAAGCCGGCGGAAAGGAAAACCAAATCTGTGGGTTTTTGATTTGGAAAACACTTCACATTTGATGAGAGTAAATAATAAGTAAATAGTAAGAATACATTTTTTTAAAAAGAGTGTGTTCAGTCAGGTTAGAGTTTCATAGCTAAGCTATGTGTAGGTTATGTATGAATGTACTGAATGTATGCATTCAGTTATGCTAAACGAATTAAATACATACTTAAAAAGGTGTGTAAGATTTGGCCAACTGTCGAAATAGTCTTCTACAAAATAGGGGGCAGCATATTACCAGAGTTGTGGTGCCCACCGCTGTTGTAAGGAACAGGAAAATGCATGGTCCTTCCTGCTGTTTACAGTGAATCTGTTCCGTGGCGTCGTCGGGCTTTCAACCTTCAAGTGATCCGGTAAGTTAGAGCCAGCGTTACGTCTTTCAGTGTACGTCTTTGACATAACGTCAAAACTGTTATTTCTTCACATTGTGTTGATGGTTGTAGTTAATTTTGTTTTAAAGTACTAATCTTACACGTTGCACCTTTAAATACTATATATATATATATATATATATATATATATATATATATATATATATATATATATATATATATGCTAATATACTATACCAAGTTTTGTAACCAGAACTTGGTATCACAACAATGCGTATATAGTTATGAGTGGGATAGATGAGATTATCAAGTATAGTTATATCAAGTATAAGTGATTATAATGTACAATATAATGTACAATATAACATGGGAATGTAGGATTAGTCCTCAAATTCTTTCAAGAATCTCACACACAACACTCTCACTCCCTTTTAAAAAAATATTATTTGATGAGATTTTTGGACAGTGGATAGGGACAGGACAGTGGATAAGGACAGGACAGTGGATAGGGACAGGACAGTGGATAAGGACAGGACAGTGGATCAGGACAGGACAGTGGATAGGGACAGGACAGTGGATAAGGACAGGACAGTTGATCAGGACAGGACAGTGGATAGGGACAGGACAGGACAGTGGATAGGGACAGGACAGTGGATAGGGACAGGACAGTGGGTTGGAAAAGAAAGAGAGTGACATCATAGCACCGCAGGTTTCATTCCGACCTGCGTGGTCAGCAGGCTAGCCGCGTTGAGCCACAAAGCATCCATTTATTACGATTATTTTTCCCCAACTGAGTTCTTTGTGGAAAGAAACGTCTCTGAAAACAGAAGTCAGTTAGTCGCCGCGGACTTCCATGACTCAAAGCCCTAGCAGCGGGCATGTGTCCGCCTCAGAGGCGACTGAAGGCGGATGTTTTCCACGCAGGGTTGGCCCGGTGCCTGTATTAACCCAGCGATGGAGGTCTGCACCTGGGGTCCAGAGTGCTCGTTATCTGGGGAAGGTTGTTAAGGTCACCTGGGGGGAAAGATCCGGATGTCCACGATCCCTTCGCTCAGCGCTGCAGAGAGCGACTAAGTGTGTAATCATTTCTGAGCTCTGGGAATAGCAGGGAATACCAGACCGGCCATTAGAGCCAGGACACTGTAAAAGCTGCTACCTGCTTGGCAAAAGCCTGTACTATGAGTTGTGCGAGTTGTGGAATGATGTGCAGTTGGAGAAACCAATTGTGCACATGTGAATAAGTTTTACGGCACAACTCCATCTTTTTACCAGCGCAAAATATCTTTACGTTTTAAGTACACAACACAAACTATTTTTACAAACGTACAAACGTAATGGCATTAAAAGTCTTGACTTTAAAAGCCTTAAGCACACAGTGAAAAGCTATAGGTGTTGTTCTTCACGTTTCAACCTTTTTCCCCACGCGGCCTGGTAATTATTCATCCACGCGCACATAGAAGGACTATAATTAAACTAAATAATTGCCGGAATGACGGCTGTCAAATGGTTTCCTACATGTCTCGGTTTTATTAATTTATTCAGCCGGGGGAACACATGGACAAAAGGTTGACATTATTACGACATTTCCATAAGATTGCATTGTATTTTTACATTTACATTTACAGTGCGGTTACATTATGTCTTATCTGTCCATTCCCCTCACACTGAGACACACACACACACACTTTTTTTATTATTGTTTTATGGTTATATTTTTAACAATTTTACTGTTATTATTGTTCGTTCTCTTTGTACTGTTTTATGGTTTTATCTTTTAACAACTTTTACTTTTGTGAAGCACTTTTGTGACCTCTGGCTCTGTGAAGAGCGCTATACTAAACAAACATTACTTGCTTACTTACTCACACACACATAAAAGGCTTCCCCTTTGTGTGAATGTGTGGAACATGAATTTAATAAGAACATCCAACACAGTCTTTAATCACAGCCAGTCTCCTCCTTGGTAAAGGAACGCCGGGCGGCATGCTGCTTTTACACGCAGACCACAGATCCTCTACATTCTCATGTGTTTTATGGACGACGCCTCTCCTGCACGCGTCCAGTCTCAACTAAAACCGTATTATCGCTTGGCTCACGTTGAGCTAACTGATGGAAGATGATCAAGTGTTTATGAAATTCCTCATATTCACGGGGGGGGGGTAAGATGCCCCCAAACCCCTACCTGCTCCTTAATGACAAAACTACAAATGCAATGTCCCTATATACCTGCTCCTTTAGTGACATGTATCTACAAAATTAAATGATAGGCATTTTAGATAAAAAGCCTCTACTTTTGCATTTCACCGTGGCATATAGGACTAAAGATTGCTGTGTGAATCAGTGAGTGATCATCACAGTCAGAACATGCCAGATCACTGATGGGTATAGTGGGGTGGAGTGTATGTGGAGAGCAAGACAATGAAAAGGCAAAAGCCTTCCGGGGCGCAGTACAAAAAAATGAAAAAATAATCATACAACAAACGTGCTAAGGAGAAAGCTATGCAATTTAGAATTTTGCATTTTGTCACGCTAGCATCATGTAATCTTGCTAGTTAGCTAACGTAAGCTAGGGGTGTGACGGTGTGACGTTAGCTAACAACATACGCGATATTGCTATTCAGTCGAAACTGTCACTGGGATATTTGGAGAAAATCATATAAAGCGCAAGTTCAACTATACAGTAATTTGTGTCATTTCCGTTGTGTCATGAAATTTCAATTTGAGTAAACAACGTTAGACTCGTTTTGGTGTAGTGTAGCGAGCTATAGCCAGTGTGTGTGGTATAAGGTTAGCGTTAGCTCAGATCAGCTGGTAACGCTACGTTACCGTTAGCTCACACAAACCCTGTCAAAAGTCTGTGTGTTTATTCTGAGTTGGAATGATAAAAAGTGTCCGGGCAGGCTGTCCAAATTAGGATTGGGAACATGTACATGTACACGAGTACACGAGTACTCGCTGGTGAATTTATAATCCTTTAGAATTTTTTACACAATACTCCTTTTTTTTTTTTTTAAATAGACAATAGACACATATGAACAAAAGGAATGGATAAAGAAAATAATAACTAGAAATCACAGATATGGTGCTACAATCTAAACATATTGGAGAAAAATGTAATGGTTTACAAACAAATGGAAACGTTCCCACCCCTAGTTCAGATACACCAAAATGCTAATGTTGGTGTATTTGTAAAAAACTGTACAACTTGTTAAGAAGTGTCGATTGCCCTGCTCCCAGCCAAAAGGCACTGGGTTCGATCCCCAATGTCAATATCCTTGAGTAAGACGCCCTAACGCCTTCATGCTCCTTAATGACATCTGAGTGAGTGGTTTTGGATAAATGCATATGGTAAATGACTACCCATTAAGATACACACCCCTCCGTCTTTGTCTCTTTGTCTCCAGGAAGACAGGGTGAGTCTTTACAGCCTTCTCCTGCTGTTCTGCATCTCTCTTACACTCTCTTCTCTCCTCGCTCTCTCTTCTCTCTCTCTCTCTCTCTCTCTTCTCTCTCTCTCTCTCTTCGGCTCTCCTCTGTCTCTCTCTTCTCTCCTCTCTCTCTCTTCCTCTCTCCTCTACACAC
>OOFB01023589.1:2395-31561 GCA_900323305.1 Trachyrincus murrayi
TTTTTTTTTACTTTCAGTGCTGAATTTCCCATATTTGTTTCCTTGACAACACATCTAAACAAGGAGTGGTCTCCTAGACAACCAGTGTGCATGTGTGCGTGTGTTAGTGTGTGTGTGTGTGTGTGTTAGTGTGTGTGTGTGTGTGTGTGTACACACCTATACGCGCTTGTGTGTGTATTTTTATCGGTTTACGTGTAGGAACAGCTAGAGAAGGAGGCAACAAATAAAATACAGAAATAGAAAATTGAATTTTAGAGAGAGAAAGAAAATGGGTTTATTTTAACATGAGCAATATTTTGTTCCCTGTCCCCTTCTCGAACCCAGAGAACCTGCGGCTCGGTTATTTCCCTACCGCGCTTCAAAATTCACACCTCAACTCCATCATGTCTGGCATGCCAAAGCCTTCCAAGACAACTCCATTAACTCACATTACGCCACGTGAATCGATATAAAGCTGCCCTGTGTGTAAAGCATCTTTATTTTCTTTTTTACCCAGTTATGTACTGGAAGATGTTACCGTTCAAAGATAATGTTCTGTCTCACATTAGAGAGAAAGTCATGGAACGGTGGATCCTTCGTCTTCCATCTGGTATTGACCCAACGCATCGACTCCGGATGTCTGCCTCATCTGATGTGGGTCTTGTTGTTTTGTAGAAAATTCTCTCATGCCCCCCCCCCCCCCCCCCCCCCCCCCCCCCCCCCCCCCCCCCCCCCCCCCCCCCCCCCCCCCCCCCCCCCCCCCCCCCCCCCCCCAGATCACCGCCACCACCACCACCACCACCACCACCACCACCACGGCCACCATCATTCACTTCCCTAGCGGTTTTCTCAAAAGGATGGTTTCTCCATCCGGGACTATTAGATGAGGGCTGATTATATGGCTGTTTGCATTACAGCATCCATGTACACAACAACATAGACGGACAAGCAAAAACCGTCAGAAGCCATGGAATGAAGATCTGTGATCACCACCTTGAAGGACAGCATGTTTTCCTCACCGTGAAAAAAGAAAAAGGAGCATTGTGTATTCCTGTTGGCGAAAAAAAAAGCAAAGGAGAAGGAATGCATTCTCTTATTGTTGCATGATTTATGAATTCCACCTGGAGGGAGAGAGAGAGAGTCTTTCTCTCCCAGTAGATTCGTGGAAGCAGCCCATCTGTGGCATTTCTCCCTGTTGTGCTTGCTCTGTCAGTATGGATTACAAAGCAGGAAGCTCAGAAGAAACTTCTGAAACACAACAACCTTCACCCAACCCCCCCCCCCCCCCAGGTAACTCCTCTTCAAACTCATGAGAGGATTCGCACCGAGGCATACTATAGATGTGGGGTCTATTTTTAATATGGGACATTCATTTTTAATGACGCCCAAGGTGCGTATTGATATGTGCATTCAGAGGAACACCGGCCTGTCTGCCGCTGTCTACACACGTCTCAGGGTTTAAAATAATTAAGTGGAACCTGGATTTTCACAACCGCCAGGGAGCCGACCGCTATCTAATGTATTCCATGTATATTACTTTGGTTATTTCATTTGTCCTTCCTCTACCAAAGTGTTAACACGTGAAGTGAAACGATCACATTACATCACAGTGTACACTCTGGCTTCATTATATGGAAAAATTAAAAAGCTATGCTGTGTAATCGTTATCCAGACCATTTATTGGAACGTGGTAATTAATACGTACTGTTTTCTTAAAAGATTGTGTAAAATGTGCATCATTACTGTTGCTTTAACACCAATGCATTCACACCTTTTTAACCATGCTTTTAGCCCATCCCTCCATACACAGATCAAGAGAATCACACCGTATATATCTAAAAAAGGTTTCAGCACTTTAGAATAACTGCAACTTCGAAGCATCAATAAAGTAGTAAATAGTGAATTTATAGTGAATTCATGATTTACAAAGCATTGTTCCTACATGACTACTCATTAGTAAGCAGTTCTTAATCAGTTATAAATGATTAATAAGGTAATGAGATAATGGTTTATAAGATCATTTATAAAACGTAATTTAATGACTTATTATTACTAATAATGCTTCATAAACACTGCTATATAATGCTGCAATTCATGATTAGTTAAGGTAGTTACAAAGCATTAGTTAAGTCTTGTGTGAGCTCATCTAAAGTGAAGACTATTCATGCCTTACTAAGCATTTATAAATGACATGTAAAGGCTGGAAATGCATCAAGTACCAATACTTACCTAGCCTCAAAATGATATTCTCAACAGAAAAAAAAGACACAAAGTATGGTATGTAAATAAAGTCTCAATATTTATTGTTTTGTGATATACAGAAAATCAATCTGTATGAGAATGAGAGCAATGAAATAATTACGACTGTACAAAATACAGAAGAGAACATTCATGACTCAGCCATTCATAAAACACAACCAAAAACACACTGATTGAACAAAGCTGGATTAAAGTCTGCGAGCACTTCAGCTCACTTCCTCTTAATAGGCAGCACCTTACCCGAGGTCTTATAGGCTTCAATTTTGTTCTCTATTCCCACGTTCTCCAGATCCGCAGAGGTACATTTTGTGACAAACAAGGCAAGTTTCACCTGATTGTTATAGTTTTTGAGGAGTTCATTGTATTTGCCAAGCGCAATGAACAGCTCCGCGATCGGAGCACCGACCACCACCGTGTCCCTACACACCCCCACATGGTTGAAGGCAGCAGACATGGTCCCTCCTTCAGCCAACCGCTTTACAATAAGTTGGTACCGGGCCACCACCTGTTCCGGTATATGGGCTGCAATTCAGAGAACATAGATTTTGTATCTGTAGCAGTTTCCCCTGCTACATGCCACTACCTTGGCTTTCCAGGGCTTCTCAATAGCAGGACACAGGCAGATGATGATTAAACAGGTTCATTGCAGAGTTTGAGGTAGTTTGAACAGGCAGCACAGGTGGTACGTGCTGACATGCTAGCGCTCCCCCTGAGTGTGTGTGTGGTGGCTGGTTTAACCTGTGGGCCTTGATTGGCCAATGCACCACATGTGTGCAGCCTCACCCAGCAGCCCCAGAGTCTAGATGGTTTACCAGGTTAGTACAAGCTAGTTAGTTAGCATCAACAACTATCGTACACGCAATGTCACGTCATGTGGACAGAACCAGGCAGGAGAGGAATAATTGTACAGCAGAGCAGAGCTAAATTGGAGCAAAAATGATAAACCCAGTGAGTTGAAAAGGAAGGAGCATTGTTGTCTTTGTTTCCATTATTTAACTTCTTCCCAGACTAGTTCCCTTTCCCCTTCTTCATCTTCTTCTTCATATTCTTGTCCTCCTCTGACGAGGACATGCTAGTAGTGGAGTCAGACAGAAGAATCAGAGGACGATTCCTTTGAGCCATCACAAGAGGAGTTTGAAGACGAGTGGATTGGCCGGATGGAACCAGTGACAGTGCTTTTTTAAGAGCTGTATAAGAGATACAAATGAAAATATAAGGCACACAGCATATGACACACAGACACACATATGTGCATACCCTTGTGTAGAGTCCAGGGCTGAACTCATAATAAGACTCAACTGAATAATTTCACCAAGTACTGTATTTTGGGTCTTACCTGATGCCAGCTGTTCTTTCAGATAGTCTCTCTCCTTAGTCAGCGCATCATCTTCTGCTGTTGCCACTCTACCTTCAGCCTGTACACCCCCAACTCCTGGGCTTTTCTTCTGGCTGCCAGCTGTGCAGCAGGGGGCATGGCCACACCTATACAAAGTGATTGTTAAATTAATCTAGAACCTCCTATTAAGCGTATATGCTAGGAAAGGGAACAGCCTGTTAAAACCTCCAATAATTCATTTAGCTCAATTATGCCACTACCCGTTATTGTTACGCACATATCTCACATATGCACATATACTGTCATCCGGCACAGTAACTCTATAACAGAGATGGCACAAGGTCACAGACACGCTTTGTTGTATTGTTTTGGAATCCAACTCACCAAATATTGCTTTGTCAAACAGTGACACTATTTTATTTTATTTTGGCAGAGTCGCCAAACTTTTAAGCACTAGTATGGACATTTTCAAAGCAAGACTTTGGGGTGGAATTAAGGTGCCCTGACCTAAACTTTTTCTTTACCACTTATCGTGCTTGGTGAGATATCATGCTTGGTGAAACGTTGGATTTATTATATTGAATGGAATACAGGCTTAAAATTGCTAGCAAGTTAGATAGTTTACCCATCCATCTTCCATAATGTGTGCCCTCAGACAACAATACTCACCACTGTTACAACTTCTGGACATCTCCGCCGGCATATCCATGTCCCCGCTGGTGTTTAGTTTTGACCGGGTCTGAATACCCTTTTGACCCGGTAAGTTTGCCATATTAGGGACTGCTGGGCAAATATTGCTGTGTTCGATTATAACTCGGAGGTCGGAAATTCTGTCTTCCTACTTGGAAAAATCTAATAAAACGGTGTGTCAACTCAGACATTCGGGTACGGTTTCTCAACCCCCAGTTCAAGCCTCAGTGTCATTTGACGTCATTTCAACATGGCCACCCACATCGTATACAGTGAGAAAAAATATAAATGTTATAAGATTGTATGAATTTAAACATTGACACATTTTTCATTTTCACAGACCAATCATCATACCAATACATTAGTTGGCTGTTTTAACAGTACATTTGTAAGTATGTTAGCTAGCTAATACACAGCTAACCATCGCATCGATCACAGCAAACAATGAGCAGATACAGCAAATTAAGAAAACGTATTTGTGGCAGTTTCCCCATGCCACAGCCATCTACAATGGCTTTCAAGGCTTCTCCAATGGCAGGACACAGGCAGATGATGGTTGAACCGGTTTATTGTAGATTTTGAGTTTGAACAGGCAGAGCAGGTGGTACGTGCTGACATGCTAGCGCTCCTCCTGAGTGTGTGTGCTGGTGGCTGGTTTAACCTGTGGGCCTTGATTGGCCAATGACCCCCAGGTGTGCAGCCTCCCCCAGCCCCAGAGTCTAATCAGTCTGACTCAGACCAGGTGAGGCTGCTTAAACCAGCCACCAACAACACACACTCCACAGTATTAATAACGGCACCAAAAAACCATTAAAACTGATAAAATGACTGCAGAGGAAACTGACAAGACAAGACAAGAGTAAAATGCAGAATATGCCATCGGGACATGGAGCTGAAGAAATTGAATAACAGTGGAGATCAATATGCTTGGTATAAAATATGTAATTCAAAAAGTAAATATGAACTAATAACACCGTGTGGATGTGTGTGTTGTAGTGTTGGTGGTGGTGTTTGGGGTGGGGGGCATGTAGACAGCGTTTGATTACGATTATTTGATTACAATTATGTTTTTAATAGGATATGTCGACAAGCAGCACATGGAGGAAAGGCGAAGCAAGTCAATCTTCAGTCATTCAAAGGTCTCCTTCAGTAACTGGATGCAATTCATGTACAGACTAGTAATTACATAATGAAGTAAACATGGCTCACCCACTAATTTGATTGCCATTCTATTGGTCATTTAAAGAAAAATAATGTGTAATATTTTGCGCTTTTAGATATACATAAATATGTCCTTTTATTTTCTGCTGAAGATTGTCTCAGAGTCTAAGATTCCCTCAGAATGACATGATGGATGCATTGCAGCCATTTCAGCAACCTTTAGTAAGATGGCCAAAAAACTAAGGGAGGTTTGTCACAGCCGTTGAAAAAATGAGAAGGCATGGAGGCCAGCAGGTTGGTGGAAGAAGGGAGTTTGTTGTGATAGATGAGAGCCATTTTCATTTTTTATTTTAGGCATTTCCAGCCTTAACACATCATTTATAAATGCTTAGTAAGACATAGATAGTCCTCACTTTAGATGAGATCACACTAAATAACTAATGCTTTCTAAGTACCTTAACTAATAATGAATTGCAGCATTATTAAGTGTTTATAAAGCATTATTAACATATTGTAAATAGTTTGTAAATCATTAATCACTTGCGCTTTATAAATGATCTTATGAACCATTATCTCATCTTATGAATAATTCATAACTGATTATGAATTGCTTACTAATGAGTATTCATGTAGGAACAATGCTTTATAAATAATTAATTCACAATTTACTACTATTTTATCAATGCTTCGAAGTTGCAGTGAGACCACATCTGTCTGTTCTGTTTTCAGCACATCTGGCCTGCGTTTCATCCTTGCCAGTTTCTCCAAATAGAGATAGAGATTTCACCTCCCCATGCTAACGCCTCTCTCTCTCTCTGTCTTTGTCTCTCTCTTTCTCTCTCTGTTCTACGCCACAACAACAACAACAACAACAACACCACACTAGCAGCCACACACTTATAGCCCTAAAGCAGACCTTCAATTTATTCCAGAGTGGGGTAAAGCAGCTATGACTCCATCTCTCATTGTTGGAATGGACTGATCCTCATGGCGGCAAAGCTCTGACATTTCTCTCAGACCATGGGACTTCATTCAAGGATTACCACAGCAGCAGCAGTAGAAAGAGGAAGAGGAGGAGGAGGAAGAGGAGGAAGAGTGGGCTGCATTAGCACACTTGCGACAGTGACCCACCTCCTCCACCAGTAGCCGTTAGCAGCTATACCTCGGCGACTACAGGGCGGCTTATGGGGAGGAGGGAGGGGCGGGAGGGGGGTGCTGGTAAAATGAATATAAATGGTGGGTGTCAATCCCACAAGGGAAGTGGCCGGTCGCCTGAAAGGAGCCGAGATGTATGTGCACGTGGGCATTGGTAATTCCAGTCCCAGTCCCTCCAGAGAGAGAGAGAGAGAGAGAGAGAGAGAGAGAGAGAGAGAGAGAGCGAGAGAGAGAGAAGGAGAGAGAGAGAGAGGGAGAGAGCGAGAGAGAGAGAGAGAGAGAGAGAGAGAGGGAGAGAGAGAGAGAGAGACAGAGAGAGAGGAGTGGATGACATCGCTGCCTGTGATGAGGCTTGAAAAGTCTTTCCTCCCCTCACCACCCCGCTCTTTTTCTTTTTTCCTTTTCCTTACAAATTGCTCCCCTCACCTTTTGCTGTCTCCTTTCGCTGCTGACAATCGGAAGAGGAGACAGGGATAGGAAGACGGAAACACACACAGAGGGTAAGGAAAAAGCGCTGCCCCCCCCCCCCCCCCCCCCCCCCCCCCCCCCCCCCCCCCCTCTTCTCGTCCCTTCGTTCGTTTGTTTCCTTCTTGTGTGACTGGAGGAGTCCGTCCCTCAGGCCCGCTGGTCAGAGCAGCAGGTGGTTCTGCAGGTTGCGCATCAATCAGGAGAGCAGGGAGAGGGAGAGGGAGATGATGTGGATGGGGGGGCAGTATCACTGCTCTCGCTGGGCACACACTCTCTCAGAGAGGGGCTGCTGCTGCAGGGGAGCCTCCTCCGCCTCCTCCTCCACAGCCCAGCGACACCGCCGGGGCCGCCGGGCCTCTGGGTGAACGCACCGCTCCTATGCTAATGCGTCGTGTGGTCTAATGTTGTGGAAACAAACCAAAGACTTGGGGGAGACGTGGGGCTATTTTCTTTGGCCTTTTTTTTTCGAGGCGTCCAAACATCAGAGGGATCAAGTGCAGCGGGGGCTGCCGCTTTTAAGTAGGAGGAGAGGGAGGAGGGAGGGAGGGGTGGTGGGTGGGGGGCGATGGCTAGGTGGTTGGGAAAAATAATGAATTAAACATGGAGTGATCCGGAATTACACTGGTTCTCAACCAACCATGGGCGGCGGCATGGGTTTGGAATATCTCAGGGAGAAGGAGAGATATTTATTCATGAGCCGTGTCCTGACCACCGGGCGCTGGCGTCTGGAGGAGAGCGGGTCCCGCTGACGGGAACACTGAAATACAATTGATGGATGGGTGGCGTTATCGATTGGTTAAACACAAGGATTTAAACGCCACAAAGTGAAAAGCAGATAAATAATCACCGTCGACCATCATCATCATTCTGTGGGCTGAGGCCAATAAGAAGAGAGAGAGAGAGGGAGAGAGAGAGAGAGAAACACCCTCCAAGGTATGTCGGTTTGGCTTAAAGAATGTACTTGGCCTCCATGCTCTCCATTAATAACTCACAAGCAACGGCCGACGGCCCTCCTTAAAAGGGTTAATGAAATCTACACTTTACCGAGCTGGGAGGGGGGGGGGGGGGGCGGTGGTGGGGGAGGTATTGATCCCACAGCTGGGAGTAAATCCATATTACCTCGCCAGTGCAGATGAATCATTGGAAACACCTATACAATTGCTTAGCATAGCCAGGCAGATGACAGAGGCTCTTTGGGATGTGTCAGGGAGGCAGAGGGGAAGTACAGGGACGTGGATACAAAGGTTGCAATGTATGTTTGTCGACCGTGGCGTACTAATAAAGGGCCGAGCCGGAGACCGAAGAGGAGGTGTATGAGAAGAAGAAGAAAAAAAAAACCAACCGAATTATTCAGTGATTTTTTTTCTTTTCCATTAACAGTCTCTCCCCCCCCCCCCCAATCATTTTCTTTCTGGTGCAGTCAACGAGGGCCACTTCATCTCCAGTGCTGTGCCAATGTTTGGCGTAATGCATCGTGTTATTCCTCACCCCAAGAACGCCGCTCGCTCTCTCTCTGAGAAAACATTGCTGATTGGTCCTGGGGGTGAGCCCGGTCACCCCAGCAAATCAAACAGCTTCCAACAATCATGGCAGAAAGATTGTGTGTGTGTGTGTGTGTGAGAAAGAAAGAAAGAAAGAAATATATTTATGAGAGGGAAACGCCTCAGAGAAATGACTGACGTGTCTTTAGAGCAGAACAAGTCCGGCTGTGGAGCCTTCAGCGGCGAGGCATGCTGAAACCCCTGGCACACCAAAGCCCTGGTATTGGAAGAGACAAGCAGGGGTGGAAGTGTGCAGCTCTGACGTTGTAGATTATGACAGAACCCCTGTGCCATTAACAGGCAGCGAGGATTTATGGAAATGGAAGAGAAGAAAAAGCACAAAAAAAGTGCTGCTGAGACGGATGGGAGCTGATCATTGTCTGCCGTGCAGCAATCAGGTGGAACCCCGCAGGGCTGAATTTAAAGCAAATGTGGCCTATCAATCTCCAAGGCATCTGTAGGCAACCTAATGAAAACTAATAGACAGGCAGTGAAAGAAGCTATCCGTTCTCCTTGTTTCCCTGCCTGGTAGCTATGTTGCTTTCCTGTTGATTTCAAGGTAGTGGCTGTGTTTACATGTAATATGGTCCTCTTGGGGAATGCCTCTTTAAAGGTAAACAAAGCGACTTCTTTAATTATTCATGTTCCCAGTTGTATGCATGCAGATACACCCTACTTTAAATATTTGCCAAGGCAGCTCAAGCAGGGTTCGTCATACTTGTTCATCTTTTTATTCTTTAATTTAATAACTTCTATATGAATGTATTTTATGTCTCACTGTACCATTGATCATTCTTGTAATGAACATAAAATGCAACAAACAAGGATAAATATTTTTATTAGTCATTTCTGTCCTAATTCATGCATTTTCTTGTGTGTGTGTCCATGCATGCGTACGTGTGTTTGTGTGTGTGGGTGCATGCGTGCTTGTGTCTGCATGCATGTGTGTCTGTGTGTGTGTGTGTGTATGTTTGTGTGCGTGCGTGCTTGTGTGCATGTGTGTGTGCATGTTTGTGTGCATGTGTGTGTGCGTGCTTGTGTGTATGTGCGTGTTTGTGTGCGTGTGTGTGTGTGTGTGTGTGAGAAAGAGTGTTCAAATGGTTTTGTAAATGTTGTCTCTGCCTCTCTTCACTGTGAAGTGAACTCTTTCCAAGAGCGGTGAGGGCAGTAGAGGGAGGGAGTGTGAAGTGTGTGTGTGTGGGGGCGGGGAGGACTGTCTGGTGATCTCAGCCTCCTGATAGGCAGCACGGGGACGTTCCCAAACTGAATGGGACTCTGATTTCCCACCTCATTTCACTCTCAGCTGTCAAATAGGTTTCCACCTAGATGACATCTCCTTCACAGCCATGTGCAAAAATGTGGAACGGTCCCCGAAATGAGGCACCTGCTGCCGACAATGTGCCCACTCCCCCCCCCCCCCCCCCCCCCCCAGCCCCCCCCCCGTGCCCACTCCCCCCCTCCCCACCCCCACCGTATCCGTGACATCATCACACCCTGCATGCCCTCCGGTGACTCCACATGGAGCCCACTTACAACAATATGCGGCGGATGAAAGTCTCATCCAGGTGCAGCACTCTGCCACACCCTGTCACCCAGTTTCGCTCCCGCCTTTCTGTCAGTTCTTGCCGTAACATTTGTTCTAATCGTACACCGAATAATGGTGTAACAGTGTTTCATAGGCCTGTCTGTTGCACATCGCACATCGAACACACAGCCAACTAAACACCCACACACACACACACACACACACACGCACCCTCGTTCTGAGTCTCAAGGTCCTTTTACATTGAACGCGATTGTTTGTTGCGATTTTTTCCCAGGTCAATAAAATAATTAGAAACCATGGAGCTGAATGGGACTGCACACATAAGTGAATAAATCAGTTTAACGTTCCTCCACACAGTGCGCTTATTGCATCCATAGTGGTAAACTACATTCATAGACCTATAATTATCGCTATCCGTTATTGAGAATGAATCTTGATAGCAGCTAGTCGGCTCCATTGTTTACTTGCAGTTTCGTTTTGAATACCAACTTTCTCCAAAAGAGTGATAGCCTACTTTTTATAGTATCGATTTAGTTTCGTTATCAAACAGGAAAACAATCTCAAAAACGAGCGTCTCCAAAACATGGATGTATCAAAGACCGCTCCACGTGCACACCGAGACACACTTAACATCACCCCCCTCATCCGCGACCTGCCATTCGCTACACTATTTTACACTTGGATTAAAAAGTGAAACTCCATTATAATTGAATCATCTAAATACATGGGATATTCTGGTGAAAGGACAGAGCATAAGCTCGTCTTCACTGGGCTATATGAGGCTGAGGGTTGAATCCATCTGTCTTTTTCACCGGGGCCATTCTTAAGGGGAAATGCTGCATATTCGCATCGCGGGTGATATAAATGGTTTTGACGCGACAATTTCGTCCACGTAATTCGCATTGGTTATTCACTGCGCGTCTGATCTAAAAGGACCTTTAGAGACAGAAGTTCTGTTAGTGGTGCGGTTTTCATTAAAAACTCAAATAAAAATGACAGTGGAATCTGTGCGGCCCACAACAACAAGATTGATTCAATTAAATCGACTTGTTTTCCGTTGAACTAATTCACTTTACATTCTCCGTGAGACAATCAATCAATTCCTCATTAATTTGTCCAATTTATCCAATACATAATACTAATGCTGTATTAAAACGTACACACAAACACACACACACACACACACACACACACATACATATGCACACGCATGCATACACACACATATGCACACACACATGCACACACACACAAAAATATAACGCATGTTCAGTCTTATCTAAACATCAGAGTGTGTGTTATGGTGTATGATTCGCTGTGCCTGAGACCGTGTCAATGGAAGCAGTTGCTATAGGAAAAAAAAATTTGCAATGAAAAAACAAAAGCAACACATATCAATTTCCTAGCAGACTGCAAATCCCCCAGTGTCAGCCGACCACATGAATAAGAGATGTCTTGTTCTGTAACTTCATCCTGTCATTGCCCTCCACCTTCTCCGCCCCCCCTGACTCCCATGGGTGCTCCCCGGGACTGCAAATGAGGATGATCTGTGGGGGGGGGGGAGTTGTGTGGTCCAAGTCCCCGCCAGAGCCTGACCAGAAGAGAGACGATCGTGAGAGAGAGAGTCACTCACGCTCTTTGCTTAGTAGATGTATTTACCTTTGGGTGCATGTCTGCAACACTATCTACAGCCCCTTTGTTGAGAACATATCTGACTTCTGGTGGCGACGACACATCAGGAAATGGCCAACTGCTCCTTTGGGAGGGTTATTATCTGTAGGTAAATGGAGACCGTTGTCTGGGGGCCATTTTTTGTGTGGATTATTTTACTTGTGATGCATACCCATAGACTGTAAAAGAATATGGACGTAGCGTCCGTGATGTCACCCATTGGTTTACTAGACAGTTATGAAGCCTTAGATTTCGCGTTACGGGCGCCGCTCCATTGCTGGAGATTTTTTTGCAACCAGCAGCGGAAACTATTCATATTTGGCACATTGAGGGCCGGAATTGAATGGCCGCCTCACAGTAGTCTATGGCCAAAACTCATTAATATTCAAGCCTTAATAACTTGTTCATGAAATAAAACTGTCAAACGGGACATCTCAAAATACATCATATGTATAGCCACTGAGATTCTAACCGAATGAAGAAAAAATGTCATTGCTTTGTATTATGAGAATGAAATACATTTTTTGTTTTACTTAATTGACTTAATGCATCCGGCCACCGCAAGCCACCTATAGGCCGTTGATTCTACATCAATACGGCGAGCACTAGTCGGTAATGTTTCATAAACGGGGATTAACGAGCGCAATGCTTTTTTATAAGGTGTCTGGCCAGCAGCCACTTAATGGTCGTTGTATTTTGGATTGAGGTTTTCACCTGAGTCCTTCCTCCTCTTCATTATTCCGCTGATGTCCATTGGCGAGGCACAACTCAGACGCACAAAAAATAAAATCTAATGAAAGACCCTGATAAAAATCCACATCCTCCGGAACTATGGCAAATCTCATCACATTCACATTGTGTCGCATCATAAAACTTTGTTTAATAATTCAAGTAGCAAATAAGTTATTACCAGGCTCTGTTTATAAAGCCCCCTTCCCCAGTTTTGCCCCAGAGCAACTGGCACGTGGTCATTGAGTGGAGCAGCGCAGCGTCAGGACTGGCAGCCACAATATTAAAAACTGGGGGGGTGCCACTTGCTAGTTCTCCAATATAGGTGTAAATATGGGCAGCTTAGAACAGCTGGGGTCATGAATAATGGAGGCAGGGTGTCCTTGATATTCACGGGAGGGGGGAAACATTCTGCCACTCAAAAACAGAGAAACAAGTATTATTTTCGTTTTTTTTCTGGTTTTTCCTTTTTCGTTTAGAGCATGGACTGGAGGTTTAGAAGAGTTTAGTTGCGTTGGTCAAATCTCTAAAACACTTGAGTTGGTTCAATTTGAGTCAGAGGGATTGTTGTTTGCTATTTTAAGAGCAAGGTTTTCTCAAGCGAAAACTATCATAAAACATAATCATAAAAAATTGATTTTTGCCAATTCAATACATTTTACATATGAACTATTTTATCATTGCAAATACACTTAATATAGAAAATGATATCAAGTGAAACTGGATTGTGCTGCCACTCTGTATTTTATTAGGGTTATATTTCGTATATGTCTGGTGTTATATGTCTCAATAATTTAATTGGCCAGGATGACCTTGTGTTATACTGCTCACTTGATAAATAAAAGACTTTCACTGACTCACTGAAGGATTATAGTATTGTGACAGGGGGAACCTAGGACCCAGCAGTGCTAGGCCTGCCCAGGTGATTCCAGTCAGGTTATAAAAGAGGCGGGGCTAACTCAAGTGGCCATTTTGAGAATTTCCTTGTCCAGAGACTCATACAAAGACATGTTCTCCAATGACTATTGATAGTTGATAGTTGATTTAAGTGACAATTATTGTCTGCTTATTTCAACAGGATATAAGTGGTATGTGCTCGCTAGTTTTTTCTAGTGTATTGGGACATGTATTGCTCTTCTCCAATACTGACCTCTGTAGGGCCTTCAACTACGACAGTGTGTTTGGTGAGTTTGACATGCACAGATACGGTAAGATTAGTGTGGTGTTGGCTTGTAGTCTGAACCTCACTCCCGTCGAACCTTTATTCAGCAGGTCCAGTGGAGCATTGTTTTAACTCAAAACAAATGATTTCAACAGCTTGTGAAAGCGCTTGAACTAAAAGTATACCTCGTCTAGGGGGGGGTCTGTCCTCCCCAGGGTTACAATCTGAACTTAAATATTGCCTGTAAGGCTTTAATACAATAAATAGGTGAGCCGGCAATGTATAAAGAGCTGCTGTGTATTCGTTGTGGATGAGGCTTCGTTGTTGTTGTTTACTCACGCTCATAAGGGCCCCGCATCGATCCACGGCCAAACACATCTCGGTTTGTGTACTTGGTGTTTGATTTTCATCCATTCGAGGGAAATACGACATCAGAGGGATTCTCAATAGACTGGTTTCTGGGGAACGTCACAGCAGATATGTGTGAGCAACCAGGGGGCAGCATAGACAACAGATAAGACAAAACAGATAAGACAACCGTTAAGATGACAAGGACTTGTTGGACTAATTGCAAAAGCCAGCGATGGAAAATGTTTAACATACCATGGGATTCACATCCCTTTAATAAAAACAGACGACAGTTAAGGATCCAAGTCTTTAAAAGGGCGGATTGGAGTCATAATAGTCCAAAAGTCTTTTCTATCAGGTATGTGTATAATATCCTATATCGGGCCATACGATAGTTGGCCATTTGGACATTCAATATCCATTCATCTCCAGGAATAGCATAAGAATCTGGTAATGTTTTCCCATTAGTGAGAACTAATTTGTTCTGTAATCGGTGTAGTAGGAGGCTTGATGTAGTGCCATCACCTCACATATCTTGCCACGTCCCATTCCCTCAACCCCATATTATTATAGTGCATTTATAGATTTTACAATCTATATAACTAGAGGATTTTTGATGTCCATATCTCTTATTCTTCAACAAGATAATTATATAGATTATTTAGAATCTAAAAATGCACTATAAGCCTAATATGGGAGGGGATGGGATATGACCAAATAGAGAGGAATTACACAAAACACTGTGACATGATTCTGTGGTCCAACCAAATAATCTAGATGAGGTTTGATGTGAATACATTGTTTGTTTAAAAGTAATTTAGAATTACTTTTTGAATGTATCGCGAATGTCCAAGGTAAAACATAGCTTACCTATCTAGATGGTAGGATGGGATAGTATAGGCTACATCCATCCATAGACTACATGATGAATGTCCAAGGTAAAACTTACTTACCTATCTAGACGGTATCATGGGATAGTATAGGCTACGTCCATCCATAGACTACATGATGAATGTCCAAGGTAAAACTTACTTACCTATCTAGACGGTATCATGGGATAGTATAGGCTACGTCCATCCATAGACTACATGATGAATGTCCAAAGTAAAACTTACTTACCTATCTAGACGGTATCATGGGATAGTATAAGCTACGTCCAGCGAGACAAAATGATGAATGTGAACTGAATGATGAAAACTGCCAAACATGTCATTGACTGTTTAAAATAGGCTAGCTGTCTCGTCCCCATAGAAATATGATTGTAATGTTAGAGTAACTGTTACTTTGACATTATTGTCATGATCATCATTGATATTGTCAAAAAGTTCCGTGGACAGATTGATGGTCAATGAACAACTAAACCATGAAAGCCATATTCATAAATCAGAAAGTTTTTCGTTACTCAGTTAACTAAAGCTAGCCTGGTAACATTTCTTAGAATTACAAGAGGGCAAATTTGTTTATTTATGCATTTATTTCTACAGTCAAATTATGTTAGGAGATGTTAGGATGACACTAGCAAACAAACATTAGCTATGTTACATTAATATGCAAACGAAAGTCAAACCAACACATTCACCTCTGGAAATAGTGTTTTATCATTCCATTATGCTTTAGGCTTTACGAGGAAAAATGCAATACAATACCGTTTATACAGTGATTACAATACTGTAGTCGTTCAAGTAGTTCATGGTAACAATACGGTTTATTGCCCCCTCGCTGCGCACGCATCCAGCCATGTTTGTAAACATGAAACCCGTCTATAAAGGGCTCTGAACAAAATGTGGTATCCGTGTATTTCATCAAATTTTTTTATACAAACATTTGTGTGGAGTGTGTGTGGTTGGTGGCGAGTCAGGCTGATTAGGCTCTGGGGCTGGGTGAGCACACCTGTGGTGCATGAGAGTGTAGCAGGAGTGTTTTCTACAAGTTTATATTCTGCTCTAGTTTCATTGCTTCTATTTTAATTAGTTGTGATGCCTTTGAGTGTATCAGTCAGAATCCAGACAGAGGAGACAAACCCCACGAAGAAACAACAGAAGCTGTTCTGTCACCCTGTGTTCCTCTGATGGCAAAAACCATGAATCAAATAACCTTGTTGAATTCAGTTTTAACAAATACAGCATAGGGTATTGAGCTCCTATCTGTTTTATTTTGCTAAGAGAGAGAGAGAGAAAGAGAGAGAGAGAGAGAGAGAGAAAACTTACTTTACTTTCTTTTTTCATCATCCAAAACACCCCAATATTAAAGCTAGCAGAGCCTAATGAGCCCCCCCCCCCCCCCTCTTATTGATGATGCCATTGTTGTGTTGAGGAATTAGCACAATAGCTACTTTACTGAGATTACGTTTGCCTCTGTTAAAAGAATAACCCCTCTGTTCGCCTCCTCTTCCACTTCGGGGTGGTAATATTGTCTCGTGCCTGTTTATCTCCAGAGACCTGCAAATCCCCTTTTTGTTGTTGTTTTTTTTATCCCAGGGCTTTTATTTTCTTAAACAAATTGCAGGCAGTACAAAGTGTATTTTTACCACTAGCGTTTTCATCTCTCTGTGTTGCATCATCATTGTATCTCGCAATGGTTTCTGCTGAGACGAGGACCCGGGGAGAATGCTTCTTTATGGGACTGAAGAAAGCGAGCGAATGAGAGAGAACAGGTAGTGAGTGTGAAGGTGTGAAAAGTTTTCAGTGCATGTTTGCTTTTGTGTGCTTTAAAGACTCCATTTGACCCCCATTTGCTGTGTGTGATACACACACACACACACACACACAAATACGCCCACACACATACAGACATGCACATGCATGCACGTGCGCAAGCACATGCACACACACACGCAATCAAACACGGCCACACACACACACTTTTTAATTGGTACATTTCATTTTTTAGGGCAATACTAAAAATGTAGACATTCACACAGAATACATTTTATTATGAACTGAAATTCACTCAAATACATTTTAGTTAAAACGGTTTCTTTAACAAAATGTTCAACATACTGCCTCAATTTATTACAAATGTCACACCTCAGTGATGTAAAAGCCTTGTACAAATCAAAACGCAGGTATCCATTAAGGAATTACAATATTCTCAGAAAGTATTCACCTCCAACTGAATCATGTTATGAAAATACCTTGCACGTTCTTATTCTTCTGTCAAACTGTGCAGTGTGCGCACCTTTGTCAGACTTAATCATGCATGACATTACAGCATTAAACATACATGCACACCACAGGAAGACAAAGGCAAATTTATTTATTTAATGGAAAACATACCATTTCTAACACGGCTAAATAAAGATCCATTTGCTCATCCTTGATTAATTTGTTTGTCCGTTTACTCTATGCATGAAAAATTCAATTAATTTCGTAAAGTGGAACAATACTCAATCTAATAAAAATAAATGAAGCCACAACAGCAAATCATTGCTATCTATTACAAAAAAACATTTTTCCAATTCCCACTGCTTAATTAAAGGACATACATTTTCTGGCTCTGCCATATTCCAGACATGAGCATTTAACCACACTGCGTCCACACCACAGCACTAATACAAACACGTATACGTTAACACACTTCAACAGACTATTTTCTGATGCACTTGTAGTAAATAAGGTGCTCTGCTATAACAGAATTTTGCACATTCACTGGAGACATGTGCGCTATTACTTTCATGGCTGTATTTCTACCAAACTAAGTGTTTACAGTTATTCAAATAAAAAGCACTGTAAATAAATCTGCTTAAAAGAAACCTTGTTCTCAGTGTTGTCCCCTACCACTGAACAGTCCTGCCCCAAACTGTGATACAGTTTCATGTAAAGCAAACCCAGGCTGTCAAGAGGCTCTTTCTTTTCTAGACAAATGCATAGAAACAGAAACCTTTGATTAAAACTTTAGTGTTTTTGCTCGTCCCCCATTGTCCTGACAAGCTGGATAGAAGGTAGCCTGAGCCCCAGGAGCTCTCCGTCCCGTCCCCCCCCACCCCCCCTCCACACATCCAGCCCTGCCATCGACTTGTTTTGCCTCCTCCCTTCCTGTGCTATAGACCTATTGAGACCCGCTCGGCCGTGCCATCAGTAACCTATACGGTGGCTCATGTCAACGCACAAGTGACTGCCACAAATATCAGACGATCCGGATGAGACACTTTATCATATTTCATTGCTTTTCAAACGCGTTCCAAGACAAGGACAGTGTAATTTATTATTTATGCTCCCAAAGCCACCTTATCCCCCTCTGCCAATGGTACACGCTAAAAATAAACAATTCATTTAGGACTCCGAAAAGCGTAGATAATGGACTGCTATGTACTTTATCCCGGTTCTGCCATTGTCATCTTAGACATGATGCACTTAGAAGTTAACTGCGCGCATGTTGCATTATTTAACAGTAAAAGCGCGCAGAGCGCTGACTGTGGTTTTATTAAGGACAGCCGAGTCCTGAAAGAAACAATCGCAAAACTGCGTTCCTAGAAGAATCAACAACAGCAAATAGCATTGTGCGTTGTTCCAGTTGTTCCCAGCTCGTCCGACGTGGCTTGTGTGAGAATGGTTGATCTTTTCCAATACTTACTTGGAGGGGAATACTTATTTTTACATAAATCACCGGTCGCCGCCCCCCTACCACCACCCATGGTGCACGTGCAGAAATGTGTGAGAGACAGCAAAGTGTACTCAAATAATCATTAGACCCCACACACAGCCTTGACCGGTGAGATATTCCCTGGGCCTTTAATTTAAAGCAATTACAGGTCTCACAAGCCAATGGGAGTGTGGATTACAGGACAAGGTTACCTTGCCAGACTGCTTATCATGGAGAAAGTGGCCTGCTAGGACAAAGCAATTCAGAATTTTATTATCATTCAAATTAGAACATATAGACGGGGCTCCTATCCGATTGGTGAAATAATGGGAGTCATTTATCTAGCTCTCAGCGACCTTTCATTTCCCATTCATGTCTTATTAGTGAAGCATACATCATCATCTTGGCATAATTAAAAAGAGAAAATCAAATTGATTGTGAAATTCTTTAAAAAAAAATAAAACCCCACGGTGGACGCAGGTAAGGAATGGAGGAGTTACCTGAGGTTCCGGCCATCACTGGCTCTCTTGTTGATCTTGATATGATTAGGTCCCTTGAAGCTTCCACTCCCAAATCCGGTGTTTACCAGCTTGCGGCTGCGTGACGTTAACATTATCGGGACAAAAGCGTCTTAATGTGCGAGTAATTAATGCGTCATTGAAAGTCAAGCAAAACATTTGTTGTTGTTGCTGCTGCTGCTGTGTGTGCGTCATTGCATTCATGAGGGAGGTACAAAAAATAAATCTTGTGTGCTAAAGATATGAAATTTGAGGTATTTTTTTCCTAGTGATGTCGAACCATGGAATGAAGCGGTGTTTCAGGCCATATTTGACCCCCTAACTGAATTTGATCTGGATGAATTGCACCCATCGGCTATCAAACGAACCACGGAGATGCTCCATGGATCTTTGTGAAATATTAAACCTAAGAAATCCGGATAGCATCCAGAAGAGTAGACTTGACGACCGCTTGTTACAGCAGAGTTCAGTGAGCTCAAAAAACTGTTGGCTTTTCTTTCTCTTCTAGCTGACACCGGCTCTCCCACCGGGTGCTCAAACAGAAGGCAAAAGAGTAAAGGTTACCTGCAAGAATGGCTAAAAGGTTTGTAGGCGATACTCGCACGTTATCCACCAAATAGAACAGAACAATACACCCCCAAAATCCACCTGTTTTTGTACTATTCGAATGCTAATTGAAGAGTAACGTAGTTAAAATAAATCACAGCTAACAACTAACAATTAAATTAAGTCACAACTGTAATCATGGCTGAAACATAACCAATCATGTGACCATTAACCCAAATACTAAACACAGAGTATTTAATGTTTCGTATGACGTAATGTTTTAAATGAAAAGTGATTTTATTTTTGTATGTTCCAATGTTTATTGTCTGTACCCCTGTCTGAATTATAACATTATAACAATAACATTATTTTGTGGATTAGCTATTTAGCTAACTCTGGGACAGTCAATGACTGTCCATTCTCCCTGTTAAATAAATAAAAATAAATAAATAAGAGAAATGCCCGAGGCACCGGTGTTGCCAGCTTATTTGGCCAGTGATTCGTCTCAATGCGTCATATAGGATCTCACTTTTGGCACACTGCTAATGAACTGCTCGGTGTGCCATTGAAATAAAACGTCATAAATCCCTGTGGTGTAAAACAGGCTGTGTGCCAGACCTGTGTTGCACTTCTTGTGATCTCAATCACTTTTCCTTTTTTTTTCTCCCCGAGATCCGTCTCCATGGAATATAAAGTTTTGGGCGGAAATCAATGAATCTTTCTTTTTCCTCGGGTTGCTCCATTTTCATGCATAGAAAGCGATCGAGTTCAGCTCATGCTATCCGAGTAACCCTCCCGGCCCGCTGACGTATTCGATCGGCGGCGCTCCCGTGTCTTGTGGAAACAGATTCTCTGAGAAACATAACGTCTTATCTCCCCGCCGCACTAATAAATCTGATGGATAACGTGGGATCTGGAGACGGTGGGAGACAATTGGATTTTGCCCGCATTATGTAATTCAAACGGTGCTCGGAGAACAGGACACCACGCAGGGGGTTAAATCCGGGTCAGAACCCTGACAAGACAGATGCAGGGTGTAGACTGATACCTGCACCGGGTATATATCGTACCGTTGATACTTGTAATAGTTTGTGGTCTATTTATATGTCTGGAAATAATAGCGTATATTGATGGATGTCTGATTTGGTAAACTGAATAATGTCAGTACTTTTTTTTCCTACGCTCAAATGAACGTCATGGCTTCCATTGGAGTGGTGTGAATGTATCGTGATTTGTAAGGCTGTTTCCCCGCCCAAAGGACTCGTAAGATATATTCTGATAATGGTACTGCTCAATATGAAGCGTTAAGTAACAGACAAATAACTCTTTGAAGGGGAACAGCAATTCATTATGCCTGATGGAGTGAAATACGTTCCAAATACGCCATTAGCGCCATCCACCCTGAATGTAAATGGAATGGGTCACAAGCAGGACGGTGTCATAGCAAGAGGGAGCTATCTGGTTTGTGGTAGAGATGCAGCCTCTTGTTCATTATGAACCCAGACAAAAATGCTACATTGATATATCTAAAGCTATGCACACACGCGCACGCACGCACGCATAGAGAGAGAGAGAAAGATTTCTTTCTACTAAAATCAGAGACCATTTTCACACAAAGTGGGGATATAAGTTGTTTTAATATGATGGCATAGGGTCCTATTGTCGCCTTAATTAAAAAATGTGGCTTTTAAGTTAAATGTTTTTGTATAAAATAATCCGATTTGGGTACTTGAAAAGCTAGTGTGTATATAAGTTGGAGTAAGTCCAACAGCCTATAAGAGTAGAATGCATTATAGGAATTGGCCAAACTTAAGTGTTCAATTACAGTTGAGTTATTTACAGAGACCCTGGACTCATACTTTATTAACTAAATTAGATGCATTTGATGATGGATTGACTTGTACTATTGTTTATCATTATGATAACGTGTTTTCATTAATTTCCATTGTAGGCAGTGAAATGTAGCTCAAAAGACACTTTCAATTAGTTACAAAGGAGACTCGCTTGGCTGCGATTAAATCATCCCTACTGTGCTGTCATTTTTTGACAAAACTTTTCTTCAGTGGCACTGTTAGCCTTGGGTTACTTGACTTTCCTACCTTTCCTGTCACGTCGATGCTAAAACGTCAGCTACGGCATTAGCAGCCTGCTCAGGTTCCATACCTTCAGCTATTTTCTCGCCTCTCCACTCAGTCATCTGTAGTCAAGCAGTCTATCTCCACAATAATGCGACAGAGCAGAATATATATATATATATATATATATATATTGAATAAATGAGTGTGAGAGAGGAAACAGGAGAAATATGACCGGACAGACAGGGAGATTGTGCCAGCATGTGTATGAGGATGTCTAAGCAACGATGCTGGCGATTCTGAGGTTTGAGTACCCGTGTACGAACAAACGCATACATCCTCTACCCCTGGAAAATAATGACTCAATCAAACTGCAAGACCAAATGATAACACATTTTACCATGTTCGAGCTGTCCTCTGTCTAAAAGTGATGTTTCTGTGACTTTTCGGAGATTTAAGAAAGAAAAAGCAAAGAAACAATTACACCATACTGTATGTGGTTACATCACAGGACTTTAACTCTGTGGGATTTTCGAGGTATAAATTAAACATCCAACAAGACGTTTCTTTCTTTCTCTTTCATTGTTTCTTTGCTTTGATATCAAATGTTATCTATTAGTTGTTATGTGCTAGCACAGACAGAGACACACACACACACACACACACACACACACACACACACACACACACACACACACACACACACACACACACACACACACACACACACACACACACACACACACACACACACACACACACACACACACACACACACAAACACACACACAGAGTTGGTCCGAATGTAGAAATGTCGGTAAGCCTGTGTTGCTTTTGTAAATGTTTGATGAAGAAACCTTTCTTTCCAAGGGAACTAAAAAAGTCAGTATAGTGCTTGTACACCTTATAAACAAGGAAGCTCATTCATCCATAGTTTAATAAACCCAGTTTTCCTGCTGTTATAAACTCATTTGGTCTGGTATGACAGATACCGAAATCTCGGGAATACAGGAAGTGACCAGGAAATCACATTAAGAAATCAAGCTGCAGAAGATATGCAGCAAACCCACACACGTTACTGTACCTGCCGAGTACCTACTATGGCTATATGTCTCGTTCACTAACTCAATTTGATTGCCCCAGTCTTTCAAAGTTGTGTAGAAAATCAATTGTAAAGAAAATCAATGCCCACTTTCATCCTCAGGCGGTCTTTGGCAAAGTAACAAAGTGCCATGTTTCATGTTAACCCCGGCAACAGACGCTAACACCGCAAACGTGGATTAAAAAAAGAAAAAAAAGCTTCAGTGAACGTCTTATTTTGCATATTAAATTGATCTAGGAGTCATACAAATCAATGTTATGATTATTCCAAAACTCCTCGATACGACAATAAGTATACATCGCCAATACGTCTTGATTCTCGTGTTGCGCCATTTTCTCGCCGTGTCTGTGGGTGACAATGAAAACAATGACACTATATATGGTCGTCACAAAAGTGAATTATTTTTCTTTGCTTTGCAACGACTAAGCCTGATCCACGTCCCCCATTAAGTTTAATGGTGTGAGTTATGGGCTGCCCTGAGCCCTGTAACTCAGTGAATGCAGAGCATGGAACATTTATAGAGACTTCAGAGGTTATAAGGACCCAGGCAAGAGCTGCAGTAGGTTAAAAAATGATGCTCGCACTCTGTATGGGGCGGCGGTACATAACCACCTTACCTGCATTTTGAATTCTCAACTCGGGAAACTTTACGAATTGAAGCGTTTTTACCTCCGTGTTTTCACAAATATCTCACAAATTCACAGTTTCTGCCAGGTTTTTTTCCTCTCTTCTTGTCCTCAGTGGTGCAGTGTTTTAAGTAAATATTCAAGGAGGCTGCACTAGTGAAATGGGGGGGGTCACAAGAGGGGTCAAATCATTATCTACACTAACGTGCTGTGAGATTGCTCACTAATTGATATTGCATGCTAATTGATACTAGCTACTTGGCACTTCCCCAGCTGTAGGCCCCATATACTTCCCACACACAGATACAATTAAGAAGAGCCCCTTGGCCAAAACTCATTTAGTTCAATCTTCACTTCTTTCCATGGTCCTGTCTTAGTGATTTACGTCCAATTCTTTATGCTCCACCCATGACAATTTTAATTGCCACCAAACCCCCTTCCCTGCAAAGAAAAGGAGGGGAACGTCACTGTAGCGTGTGAACCCAGATGATGAGGAGATGAGGAGAGCGCAAACAAAACAACGGAGACGCAGACGGGTAAAATTACATTTGACACTCGAGACCTGTTGAAAGTTGTTGGAAGTAGTGTTCAATCATTGTGACAAAATAGTGTGTCAAGTGCAAATGTTTGTGTCGTTATTCAAATAAAAATGGAAAATGGCTTGTATACCCAGAAATGTGTTCACTGTCAAGTGTGTATTGGAACTAGAAGAGACGTTATTGAAGCTCCAGGAGCAGGATTCTATTGTTTCAGGTTCATTTGTTGTACTTTGTGTTCTAGACTGTTATGCTTTCACTATTTCCGTTTTCTAAAACTATTGCCAGACCCGAAAAGAGTCAATTTGCAGCCGTGGTTGTACAGTGATTGGCGTGTTATTTTTGTTAGTGTGTAGTGCGTGGCCTTTGTCTCTCTCTAAATCTGATGACAAATTCCCATTCTAATAATTTCCCGAGGTGTATCATTCTAATCAGTATGATATTGCGATACAGCATGAGACACGCCGGGCGGCCAGACGGCCTCTATCTACACGAGTCAGAGTTAGTTTGGAAAACAAGGGGATGTGTGAATAAACACCTCGGAGGACAACCTGCCCGGATCTCCCAAGGTCAACCGCCCTCACCTTCGCGTCCGCATCACGGCTGCACCCCGGCCACCAATACTCACTAAAGTATGATGGTTACATTTGCAATAAAACTGTTTCCTGGGAACAAAAAAACCAACTTTTCCTTATCTACAGCATACAATTAACTGGTGTACGTACGCAGCGTGCCACAAACACAATTGCCCTAAAACAACAGGTCTCCGTAGCCTCCTGCCTGGAACATTCTAGACAAGCCCATTACTCTGAGAGATTCTCCAGGCCCTTCTTAACGTCTCATGCCACCACACTTGTCATATTTGTTTTCGTTGACTAGAGGAAGACTTGCCACCGCCCAAATCGCTTGTCTTGTTTTAATAGGATTTTTATAGATTAGATTTTCCTTTAATTATTATTATTATATTGTTAAAAGCAGATCTAAATGGTGCGTTTATACTAAGCAGCTGTTGGTACAAAATAAATAAAAATAATTATTGTATTCATTGTTATTAGCCTCAAAGCTGCCAAAAAGAAATTACACGTGATAATTTATTTATACATATATGTAACACACACACACACACACTGTCATTAAAGCAGACAATATTGATAATTTGTTTAATTATGTTTATAATCAGCTACTACCAAAATATAATTTCCAATCTATTACTTCATGTCAGCTGTGTATGTCAGTTAAAAGTCCCCCCACAGATTTTCTACTACATATTTACATTCTGAAGTACCATAAGAAAACATTAAAAACATGACGATTATGTTTTCAGCTCTCTACCCCAATGCCTAAAATACAAGGTTTGGTACATGTCTACGTCAAAAAGTAATCAAACAAAACAAACCAGTAAACATTTGTCCGTGAAAGGTGTCCAGATTGTGTCCAAAGAGACTTTGGTGAAATATTAGTTTTTATCGTTGTCGTTTAGCGTTAGATCGCGACTAGCGATCTTTTAATCAATTGATGCTACCTCAAATAATTACAATTAGCATACATGGCGAATAACATGTTTGTTCTTATAATGTAACAAACCAGGTGTGAGTTTAAATGGCGATTTTTTTGCCAGTCAGCTACACTGCCAAACTGACACCCCACCCAGCGTTTCATTTTGCCTGCCTAACATATTCAGATGACAAAATGTTTATTATTCAATCTAGAGGGTTTGTACTGTTTATACTGATGCTTGTGGATGACATATAACCAGTGGCAAGGACCTTTAACAGTCTATGGAGCAAGAGGAACAAGAAGACAGGTTTTATTTTAGGGAGAGTTTGACAAAGCAATACATGAAACATGTAACGGAAACCCTCCGTCGGAAGTCCCTCCCTCCTGCCTTCCTCTCTCTCATCACTAAACATGGAACTGAAACGGATATCCCTCCCTCGGAACTCACACCCTCTCTCGCCACTACCCGCACATTCGAAACACCCCGCTCCAGGGTTTCTCTCTCGTGAGGCCAGGACGCCTGGCAGCGAGGGATGGAGAGGAAGTGAAGTGACACTGCCATATTTTTATGTATTGTTTAAAACGTGTTTTGTTGTTGGTTTATAGTTATTATTAATTAGGTTTTTGATCTTAGTATTTTACCACTAGCCATGAAATGGTAAATGATAGACAAACTTTCAACAATAACATGAGCTAATTAGGACATTACTGAATTAGCTCATAATATGCACCAGATGGTCACAATAACTGAAGGTTAAATATTCAGGTTACTTCTCCTACACGCTAACGACTTAACATATTTGCACAATATGTGTGAAATGTGATCTACAACTCGGCCAACTGGAATAATACAGTCCATGCATCTTTTTACTTCCATTTTCCATTTGCTCTATTGTTATGTAGCGTGGTATATATTTCACGGCATATTAGATAAGTAAATGCAGAGCAACAATTCAATCTACATCCACCCGAGTATTATTCATAAATGCCATATTTGATGTAACTTACCTTTTCAGTGTGTGAAATACCCGAGGGCAATCGGCGGGGTCCCCCCTACCTAGTGCTATGCAGAAGACTCAATACCAGCGGCGGCTCCTGAGATGGCCACTAGGTGGTGCGAGGGAGCGGATTTAGAGAAAACAGATCCTATGTTTTTGCCCGTCTCCGCCGAACGTTCTACTCTGCTCCGAACTCAAGTTGCGTTCTTTTGGTGACGTCGAAGTGCCTTTTCCGGGGCATTTAGAGTTGGTATTCTTGTATAATGGTCACTTTTGGGTCGTCGATATGACGTCGGTCATGTTAAACAAACTTGCCAAACAATCCCAGAAATCGATGACCTGTTGACCTCCCTGATCGACGTGTGCAGGGTATGGTTTTAATATAATTATTAACAGGTCAGTTTGTATAATCATTTATACAATAAGCACAGCTTTTCTGTGTATAGCACAGGTCCCTGTGCGACCCCCTAGCACAGGGGTCCCCAACCTTTTTATCACCACGGACCGGTTTAATGTTGAAAACATCGTTGCGGACCGGCTGACGGGGGGGGGGTTTAATGTTGACAACATCGTAGCAGACCGGCCGACGGGGGGGGGGGGGGGGGTGACAGAGGACAGCGACACCCGGAGTGTGTTCCTTATGTCCAGTCTATTCCGCGATTTAGTTTTCATTGCATTCATTGCAGAAAACCCCTCTTCGCAAAGTGGAGCATGCGAGTCATCGGTCGCAATTAAGCCATATTTTTGGCTCGTCTTATTTCCTATTTTTTATTCACGGCCCGGTAGCAAATGCTTTGCGGCCCGGTGCCGGTCCGTGGCCCGGTGGTTGGGGACCGCTGCCCTAGCGACCTCGATGACCGAAGTCGAATGGACGCTGACTGGACGTCAAAATGTTTGGTGGGTTGCAAGTGACAAGATTTTTCCAGAGACCCCCCAAAATGTAAGCTTTCAGGGGGCCCAAGTGTCATTATTTTGCACCCTGTTTTTCGTACGTATACATTATGTCGTAGGATTGCATGAAGACAAATGCGTGTGACAGATCCATTTAATTGAAACATTTAAATACCATCTGTGGTTTTACATCTGCGTCATATTTGTGTCAATCATAGCGTTCAGTTCTATATTTAAATGTTTTGCACTTCATTTAATAGATCCAACATATTGCACGCGGTTGTAACCACCAACAGTTTTTGTTCAGTTTCTTTGTTTCCCGCAAGTGAGCTGTATTTCACAGCTGTCTCTGCTCAATGGGGGTATATACGGTATGCCGGGCCTGGTTGTGTGCGTCGAGAAAGACTGGGAAGACATTTGAACTAATAGGACCGCTATGAGGAAATACATAGTTGCTGGTAAGAGTCTGTGCTATAGGGGATTACAGGTGCCATGCTGTATGTGGGCCATAACCCCTGTGGCCATGTAATTTGCCAGCAGTGTGAGATGAGACATGACGTTCCGTTACCCCAGTTTCCATGGTTACCATACCTGATAAGCTATGAAGCCATGCACATGCCCTCTGGATCGCGGATGGCAAAGTGGAGTGATGCAGCAACAGCAGCACTCTCGTTTCCAAGAAAATGTCACTACTTAGAGGAATTCTTTCATTATTATTACTATTATTACGACTTTGAGACTCAGTCATCTCTTTGAGTTAGACATGACTTTATAGACTTTATATTGACGGTACAGTTGTTGACATTGAACAGTTGGGGGGGGTGGGGGGGGGGTGCAGAGATCCATAATCCAAGCAGAGAAGTGGATGGCGTTAATGATTTAAAATCTAGTCAATGGCCACCTTCTCTGATTTGAAATGAGAAATTTGAAGGCGCTTTGGAATGAGTCCAGATTTGGATCACGCTCACCACATCAGCATTTCCTCTTAATCAATGGCCATTGACCAAAGCAAGTAGGTACTTAATCATTTTTAATTAGAGATAATCAGACGTCTTGTCTGTTCCCGTTACAAGAGGGCGACGTTCAGACCTACACGCACTCAGGTTCTCACACTTTGACATTTTTTTCATTATTTTATTTTTTTTTGCCTTTAATTTGACATTATTAATCTGAGGCTCCACCCCCTCTCTCACAGGCACACACACACACACACACATACACAGACACAGACAGACAGACAGACAGACATAAACACAGGAAAGGGTGCGCCAGATAACAACAGAAAATAAATCAATACATAATGACTGAACGAGTGACGACTTTCACCAGATCACACCACGGCGTCGTTGTTGTTGTTTTTGCTGTTAGTTGTGTGAGGCCCTAATTTACTCACCGCCATCCACCCCGGCTATGGCGTGTTACCGCCAACAGGAAGAAGCCACAGCAGAGTGTGGCGTGCTCAGTGGAGCACCTGGGGGAGGCGGTGCTTTGCGAAGGTGTGTGTGTGTGTGTGTGTGTGTGTTCATTCATATGTGTGTGTGTGTGTGTGTGTTCATTCATATGTGTGTGTGTGTGTAACAGGAGGTTTCGGTCTTCTCACTCTTAGTAATGAGGCCCTGTGAAGCTGTGGTGCTGGACCCCCCTCGACGGGCCCTCATACATCATTAATGTCCCCACATCATAGTGCTGCTAATTACTGCCAACGTGAATGTCAGCCCCAGCCACACCCCCCCCCCCCCTTCTCCCCCCCC
>OOFB01023648.1:7402-19592 GCA_900323305.1 Trachyrincus murrayi
CCCCCCCCACCCCCCCCCCCTCTGGCCCCGCCTCTACATCCTGCGGGGTTACAAGGCCGACTTTACAGGGGCGGTTAGAGGCTGTTTGTAATCATGCGCGTCCACGCGAATATCATCATGTATTTCTCTGAGCAATGCATCATTGCCCTCTCTGTGTAAATACAGCATGCGCCAGACACAGTGCGTATTTAGGTTAACTAACTTTGTATATATATATATATATATATATATCTCGGATAGGAATAAACTTTGAACCAGGTTGTTTAAATAACAATTGAGCTGATACATTAATAGTGGTATATAGTCCATGGTTGGGGCTGTTTGTAATGCGCGTCCACTATTCCCGAGTAATGCATCCTTGCCCTCTGTGGAAATACAGTATACAACAGACACGATTTACGTATTTTGCTACAACTTAACTCAACTTTAAGTAGGCTGCTAATCCTTGGCCCCGGTTGTTCATATAATGTATGAGGTCATACATCAATAGCGGATATACAGTCGAGGCCAGTGCGTAGGCTAAATGTTTTAGAATATGTCAGTGATGTGAAAGTAACCACTAAGTTTTGTATAGCCTAATGGGTTAGTACCGCCCATTCAGGATGTCTCTTTTCCCAGAGTGGAAAACTCCACAATCTCTCATGGATGTAAATATGTCCTCATTATAATGTAGTCATTTATAGTATTTATATCATTTTAGCGTTACTGAAATTGAAACATAGTAGACATATACTTTTTTGTGTGTGACACATTGACTTATCAAAAGACACACATTGCTCTTCAGTTAGCCCTTTATTACTGAAAATATTAAATTCATACCCATAGTTTTACATAGTTCAGTTTAAATACTTTTTATTTAGCGCACACTGCCTTGATTAAAAATGAGCCTCTAAATCCGCTACCAGACACGGTAGGAGGGGACCGAGTTGTTATATAACCCCCTTACACAACAGCAGTGTTTTCCTTTTTGAACTTAGCCTATATTTGGAAGATAGGGGGTAGAGTATCAAATACTGACCAACAAAAAAAAACACGACACGAGAACAGACAAAACTGTTGCCTTGTAAACTGCTATTATTAAAAAAAGCAACACAAAACGGCTTGGGTTATAACATAGCATTATTATAACATAACATAATGACACAACAAACTGTTCGCTTTCTCTGCGGGCAGATACAGCAGTGTTGGTCCATTTAATTTCAATAAGACTATTTGCTCCTGTCCTAGCGCGCGACTTCACGAGACGATATGTTGTCTTTCTTATCGCCATCAATTGTTCCGTTTAGTAACCCTCCCCCACTGCCAAACACCGCATCCCCTCGCGCACGCGCACACTGGACATTACGAGACTCCGGTCTTCCGGCTAGTCGTTTGGTTTTAACCAATTTAGACGGCGAGTACGTACGCAGGCGAACCATTGTTACTCAACGACGTCGATCTTTAATGTTGCGGAGTTCCGACGGTGCATCGAGACAACTCATGCATATTTTTTTCCCCCCAAAGAAAAGGATAGGCGATGGTCGCTTTGACACATTTCCATTTCATTTCTGTTGCGTAGTTGCGGTTTTGGCTGAAGGTCACTCGGGTTTGGTTTGGTTAAATTATGAGGAATCTGCGGGACCTGAATCATCTTCAGTGTCTAGGTAGAAAGCAACGCACAGAGAGTCGGGTGTGCGGAACATTGTTTTAGACGTAGTTGCCCTAAGATGACATCATTCAGATAGAATTTGGAGGCGGGTTCTGAGCTGCGAGGGGAGAGGGGCGCAACCGGAGATCTGAGTCCAGACGCCATTAGATAGCGATGCAACATAAGAAGCGTACATTTCGTATACTGAGACATTTATTCGAGTCGTCGGGACGTTTAGCTCTGTTTAGAGTTCTGTTCGTGGATTTAAAGTTGCAATTTCTTTCAAATGAAAAGTGAGTGATCTTGTTAGACGTGTTTTAATGGTGCGCACTGTGAATAAGATGGCGCCCAAGTATGGAGTTCTGTTCTCGCGCCACCGCGCGTCTATGAGCCGCGGCGGCGCGCACTGCGCGCAGTCCCGACAAAAGGGAATGTCTTCAACACATTTCCTGTTTTGATGAACTGACAAAAGCCTCCGGAAATAATGCACATTTACATATTCTTGCGTGTTTATTATGAGATACTTTTTAATATGTGGACTCATGGTGCCTCTTGAGTTTTCTATGTCCATGAGCGCAATATATTTGAGCAAATAATTGATAAGTTGATGGGGATATCTGAGATGAACTGTGCAAACTACTGCCACTTCTTTACGGAAAAACACACATATCCGGGACGATGTCAGATGTTTATCATTGCTACGCGCCAAAAAATGGACAAGTCTGTTTTATATGCTAAACAATTAGGTGGCTTTTTACCCCATCTAGTGGCCCTGGCAGGTCAAACCAGTCGCAACCTGTCATAATTCACATGCCATGTTATTTCTGTAGTATTTCATTGTCTTGCTTTTGGCGTCTTTTTGCAATGTGATTTCTGTCAGTTACAGCATATCGTGTTTTACACAAGACAAATAAAACCTTGAGCAAATAAAAAATGTTCCAACTCACTTTTTATTCCTGTTATAAACGTGATCAAATGACAAGACAAAACAAATATTAAGTAGAACATATGGCACTATACTACTCACATTTTCCCCATGCTAGAGAGCACGTTTTTATTTGTATTTTGTACATTTCAAGAAAGTACTAGAGTGACTCGAATGGAATAACAACGAAGATAAAATTAACTTCATGTTATTCGTCCGAGAAGCCATAGCCAATCAGCGTTAAGAATCTGACTGTCCAATCACAGTTATCGTTATTCGGCTCCAGCCGTCCAATCGCAGCTGCCGTTGTTAGCGGGGTCGTCTATTGACACGGGAAGGTGACATTTTCACAAACTTAATTTTAAAATAGACGGCGTTGTTTTCTTGGACAACGCCGAAGACATGTCTTTTTTAGGAAGAGCAGTGGGACTTTTACGCGCAGGATCAAACGCTTTAAGACATGGCCCTCAGAAGGCAATAACCAGAAAGTAAGTATTGGAAGCCTAGAAGCTAAGCTAGCACATTTAGCAATGTTCCGAACTCGATTCACTGATCTATTACGATTGGTAGCTGTACATTCGAGTGGATCACAGATTACATTTAGCATTTGATTAACGCTACTGGTTGATCTTGTATTTCAATACTTAATGTTTAAAAAAAAATATTATTCTAGGGCCGGTGGGGGATCGCCGTACAGGCAATATCCAGAAGTCTCCATGAACCAGAAGGTCAGGTCGGAGGTTCTGAGTAGTGCAATGTGGTTCTGGATCCTCTGGCACATGTGGCACTCCCCAGATGAC
This sequence comes from Trachyrincus murrayi, assembly GCA_900323305.1. Taxonomy (NCBI): domain Eukaryota; kingdom Metazoa; phylum Chordata; class Actinopteri; order Gadiformes; family Macrouridae; genus Trachyrincus; species Trachyrincus murrayi. Next base: position 10,755 of record OOFB01023648.1, read on the forward strand.
GTATTGGTGAGCAGTACACGACTACCTGGTTCTGTAGAACTAATAGTAACTGCAATACTTTTATTTTATATAGGGCTAGTAGTGAGTAGTAACCCTCTTTACCTAGTTTTATAGAACAGTACTGTTTGTACTGTCAGTTTTATATAGGGCTATTAGTAATCTTCTTTAACTAGTTATGTAGAACTAATAGTAATGTCGGTTTTATATAGGGCTACCTTTTGTATCCAATTCCAAGCTAAATTAATAACTAGGCCTACTTTAAAGTTATTTCAAAATTGTGGGTGTATGGATGCATATGCATGCACACAGTGACACACACTACACAGCATTGCAGATTAACCTAATACTTATACTAAGTTTATTAGGCAGTTTACATTTTTTACACAGTATTGTAAATTGCATAGATGTGAATTTATTAAAATCAATGGGGTGTGTTGTGTAATCATCATAGGTTGGTGGGTAGATGCAATGTGATAGCTCAGCTATTGGGGAGGCATGTTCAGGGCCAGGACAGTGGCTAGTCACAGCTGGAAGGTTTTGGGTATGAAACCCAATGTCCGCAGTCTAACCTGTAGGCATTCTTGAGCAGGCCCTAACCCCTGCCTGCTTCTTAATGACACGCACAAAAAGTTCATTAACATGGTCAAACTCACTCTGTGAAATCAACTGACCTCTGACCTTGTTCTCCAGGGTCACTTCGACTGGCCGGATGCATCCAAGTGGACCAACGAGGAGCTCGGCATCCCAGCAGATGACGAGGAATAGTTCTGAAACGGCCCCTCCTACAGATGGAACGACAGGTTGGGAAACACAGAAAACCAACTGCACCTTTCGGCTGCATTCACATGTTTGAAAGACAAGGTTGTTCACAAGTGTATTGTTGCTTTAAACCATCGCAAAAGCTTTTTTGTTACTTTCTTTATCAAGCATCAAACAATGTATGTAGTCCCCCCCCCCATACAAAAGGTTAAGTCATAATGCAACCGTAAAGTCTCCATGAAAAATAATTTGTCACAATGTAAAGTAAAAGCATTTTTTAAATAGTTTGTGGTACCCTACAGATAATCCTTCTACTGTACTGTGAACTCCTGTGTGTAGGATCACACCTCCAGTTTAGTTTTGAAACTAGGGCCAGGTGCCACTAGTATGGTTGTGGGCCCTTTTTCACGACTAGTAATGTCATGAAAAAGGGTGGCGGAACCTTGGGCGTGCATTCTATGGATATTTTCCAAGTCCATTGTTTGTGGTAACTACTTGTTAACATTTTATTGCCTTTTGGAATTGTAAGTGGGCTTATACTAGCCATAATAAACAATTAGCATAACAATACCCTCTGGATTATGTGCGTTGGCAGAAAAGTCATTTATGCTCCAGGGGAAACAATGTTGTTGACTGTTGCGATAGCACCAGACATTACTGCTCCAGGTACTTTCACAGTAATGCTGAAAGTCAAAAGGGGAGAATAACAAACTTGGATAACAAGAGTTGAAAGGTTGTTACAGAAACCCACTCAGTATTTATTTAGTAATTACTTAAACCAGAACAAAATGTTTTCTATTAAAGTTTCAGATGTTTGAACATGTTTGTTTGCTCTTTTTCCAGATCCTGTGTTCCAGACAGACGAAGGTTTTGTTGTACATAGACTAATAAAGTTGCCCGATATATACACACCATGTGGTCCTGGCTTTGATCCTATAAGTATAAGTGGCCAAACGCATAGTAAACATACCTCCACAGAACAAGGCAAAATTATTTCCAAAATTTTATTTACAGGCATTTTTTGTTGAAAATGCAGAAACAAATTCAACGCATTACGTATCAGTGTCACAGTTAGCCAGTGTTTTGTATACTTTAAAAATCATAAATCCAGAAAACAATTGCAAGAATTGGCGCACAACACAAAGGACACTAGATCTGAATTAAAAAAAAAGCCAACAGGGACCATGTCCTGTACATTGAATTACCTTAAAAAACCTGCCTGCACGCTAGCTCTTGTGATTTAAATATTTGGACATGCAAACCGCTTGAGAGGTGAACGTGTTATGTCGAGACATGGGGTGAAAAGAGATTTGTGATAACACCGCCTACTCACTCCGTTTAAGTAAAACAATTTGTCAGGGTTATGCAAAATTCCTCATTTTGAGCCAAACGCCAGGTCGGTCAACCTGAGCAGAGCTTTTGAGAAGTCTGATGGGGAACGTGTGGTCTTAAAGCTACTAAGGAACATGTGATCTTCAACTTTCTTCTTTTATCTTTTCTTTACACAAAGTGTTTTTCAAAACGACCAGGGGCTTCTATCGGTTGAAACTATTCTAAAGTTTGAAACAGTAAATGCAAAGCACAGCAAGTCCCGCAGATTCGGATCAACTTTCACAAAATAATTTAATTAAAAAACAAATAAAAAACATGGGGACTTAGGATCAGTCTTTAAAGGGGAGGGGAGGAGAAACTGGTCTGCATCCATGATGTGGCTGGTGGTTGTGTTCTTGGCACCATTCCCTGAGAGAGTGTCGAACTGCTTCATCTCCAGCAACAAAATACACACGTCAACCACACACACCACTGGAATCACTGAGAAATTAAAATAAAAATCATTCGTCCCGTTTGTTTTTCTTTCACTTGACAACTTTGGATTGACCACTGGCTCAGAACGCTCTTGGGTTTTTTTTTTGTGGAAAGAAAGTGGCACCAGTTCACACACGACACGCGGCAAAATATAAATATTAACAATGTAGGCTACCTACACTGGTACCCAATGACAGGCTTGTAGCTGAGAATATTTTCTAGAAAAATATTGGATATTCAGAGCCATAATCGATGTCAAATATTAAAAGAAAAACTCGATTTTTGCCATGAATTAACAATTAAATGAAGTTATGTAGTTATGACCACCCTTAGCCGTAAATGTATCAGCCTACTGTTCGGTAAAAATCGGTGTACTGTAATTTGGATTATATGTAAAATGTGTAATCTTGCCATTGGTGGAAACTAAAGTATCTGTGCATCCCTAGAACAAAAAAAAGGAAGCTGAACTCTGAACTTGTGCACAACGTAAACATTTTGTAGACGTACATAGCCAACGAAGTCTGGCTGCAGAGGGGACAGAAACCCACAATACAAAGAGCAACAAGGACCTACTAGGAAGGAACTAGCCAGGGGGTCAAGTGAAGGAACCAAGGTGACGATTCTGTAGGAAAGACGCTACACAATGGCTGCAACAGAAAATCTAAAACAAAGCCACATTTACAATAATTATGCGTAGGCCTAGAGATAACAAAACATAAAAAGAGAACCCCTTTTATAACCCTCGGAATATCCCGGGGCTGACAAAATATAATAAAATCTCTTAAAATTAATAAATACATCATTCAGAATCAATAAAAAAAAAGAACATTTAGAAAACCCCACATTACAGATAAAACAAGCAATAAATTAACCAGAATATCATGCAAGTCGTTAAGCCCAATGCCAACATTTCAGGACGACTCTTTAAATGTTCCTATTCTAAACATTTCACGAGAGGCAGCGCTTTCAGCCTGTGAACTACATTACCCATGGTCCACCTGGGAGAGTGGCTCCGCCCAGCTCTATACTTGATATTGTATTATTATAACTTGATGGAGCAACTTGGTGACACTCAGGCCCACAGGGGAAGTGTAATTCATTAATATGGACCATAGATAATATCTGAAGTGACTTGAAAGAGCTGCCTCTCAGTTCTCCTCATCAAAGTCTTTATTGCTGGTGTGATAGAGATAAAGGGAGATTGGTAGAAGAGGGAGGAGTTTGAGTTGGAGGGAGGCAGGGAAACAAAACAAAAAGTACAAAACAATGAGCACCATCTTGAAATGTCAGTTCATCTCTTAATCTCTGTCCTTAGCACCCTGGGTCAGCAGGGGTGGGGGGGCATATAGGGACCCCAGCACCCCGTAACAAAGCCAGTGTCCACTCCAACACCAGTGACTCCACCCACCCCACCGCCCTCTCCCTCAGTTCATGTTGCGGGCAGCCACGGCGGAGGGGTGTAGCCGAGAGAAAAGAAGAAACTTGAAACAGAGGAGGTAAAGAAAAGGGCGTCGCCGTTCTGCTCCTCCTCATCCATATTCAAGTTTAAATGGCCATCGGTTTTTACCCCCACCAACAGGATTGTCTTCCATTCACCTCCCAACTTTGTTTTTTTTCAGTTTCATTACATTTTTTGCCATTTTCTCTTAGTGTGCTTGTAGTGAAGCTGTGCGCTCGCGTAACATGTAAATCCAATACCCTGTCTCCTAGGCGTGCACAGTGAGCGTGCACAAGGAGCGTGCACGTGAGTCTCTTCACCAGGCTTTTTTCTTCTTTCTTTTTTTTTGCATTTTTGAAGATTTTTCTTTTCTACTGCACAATAAATGTGTCCGGAAAACAAATGTACAGGTGTTTATTCACCAGACGCAGACACCAGTCTGTGTGTGAAATCCATTCTCCCTTGCGCATACACAATAATCCATACACACACACACACCTGCCTGGGCTCCTCTAGAGCTACACAAAGACCCGGCTGTGTCTGTTGATCTTGAGGATCTTGCTGAGCCGCTGCTTGGCCGTGGCCATGCCCTTCTTCGGCCGCTTCCCTGCAAGGAAAGAAAACAACAGACATTAATATTAAGATTAACATCAACAGCAGACATCCGTTGAGAACTGTGCTGTGAAATGATGTTGAGGGACTTGTGTACAGCTGTGGAAGTCACTTTTTTTTTTACCATGTTACGATGCATTTATTTTAGCTTTTTTATCCAAAGGGACTTAGTGACTTTAAGTAGATATCATTAAGGAGGAGGTGGGGGGTTAGGGCATCCTATTCAAGATGCCTTCAGGTAAGTTGTGGACATTGGGGATCGAACCCAGTACCTTTCTGTTGGGAACACCCTAGCCACTACCACTATCCTTTAGGAATGGATTCAGGCACATTTACAATCAGCAGTATGAATCAATCGCTTGCAAAAATACAAATAATAATACAAAAGAAAAATACAATCTCCAAACCTTTAGTGGCCTGATTGCTGATGGGCGGGGGGTTAGGGGCATGCCTCTTGGAGGGGTGCAGCGGGGGGGACATGGAGGGATCACAGTACTGGTAGGTGTCAGTCTCGGGGCTGGGGGCCCCCATGCAGAGGCCCCGGTGGTCCCAGGCCTCGCTGCTGCTGTTCCCCTGGCTGTCCATGGGGCTCTTGTCGCCGTGGAGACGAGAGTGGAGGTGCTGCAGGCCCCCAGCTGGCGTCACCGTGTCCCGGGGTGAGGAGGGGCGGCCCTCGGGTCTGGACCACCAGGGATCCTGGGGCCCGGGGCCCTCCTTCTGGGGCTCCGAGGAGGAGCACAGCAGGCCAGCCATGGACAGCATGCCCTGGATGGCCTCTTCTGTGCTGGGTGAGGTAGGACGTTCTCTGGAGAAGACACACACACACACACGATGAGTTATAAACACTTGGTGTATGACTTTTTCCAAGTTGTGTGCTGAGAAATGATTATGCTCTCTTGGAATGTAATTTAATGGGCGACCAACTCAATTCCCCCCATGGGACTGAAGTGTATCGTAACTAAAGACAGCAGACGGAATCTAAAAATAATGTTTAAATACCAAGATTCTTGAGAGCCACATTTGACGGCTGCAAAAAATCAATCAAAAACTAAGACGACGGTTTTGGTTTGCGATCAGTAGGCGAGGTCCAGTACTCTTTGAGGTGGTGGTGGTGGAGCATCTCTCACCGTTTGAGTGGTTTGTGTTTGTGCCTGAGTGTCTGGACAGACGTCTGGTACAGCTCTATGGTGTGCCCTGAGCCTTTCTGGTCCCCCCCCTCCAGGGAGCTTCCCGAGTCCTCCTCCTCAGATGACGACGATGAAGACGACGAAGAAGAAGACGAGGAGGACGACGACGACGAAGAGGAAGATGACGAAGACGACGATAATGCTTTCCGCTGGATGGGGATAAAGACATTTTTAAACATTTTAAAAGTTGTGAGACACACTAGATACACACTCTATGTAACTAGTGTGTATCTAGTGTGTGTATTACTTGATTAAATGTCACTACTAAAAATTTTGTTTCAAATGCGTTGGTTTGGTGGTCTAATTTAAAGAACAATGAAACACAACAATCTAACCAGAGGGACAAAGCAGCATAGCCTGCGTCATTGGAATCCCTGCTTCTGATTGGCTCAAATTGGCGCCAGGTGATGTTACATGCCACTTAAGTGTCCCAAACAGAAACATGTCTATAACGTGTTTCTCTGTGGGGACTGTGCCGTGTCCCTGTTTGTTTCCAGGGTCTTTCAGGATGCGGTTGTGGATCTGGTTACCTGGGTGGGGGAGTCGCTGTCCGAGTCCCCGTCTGAAACACTGGAATGTTCCGAGGCCTCTTCCCTGAGTTCACTCTTCACCCGCGCCTCTTGTCCTGGAGAGACGACACAACACACTTATGGACTTAAAATGTGTACACTCATCACCATCGATAACACTTAAAGCTATAAAGAAAAACTGTTCTTAGGTCAACAACAGCAGGTGCCAACGGCTGAGCCTTATCAGCATATCTCCGTTTATGTTAGGATGGATGTGTTCTATAGCTTTACTTTTCCATGGGCCTTTCTTAAATTTTGAACGATCGTCTGAAAGTCAATGGCACTGCAGCACCCCCCCAGCAACAATCTGCAGTGTACCATTGTCCCAAGCAAAAGCCACAACTATGCAACATTAACTGCAAAGCTGGCCCTGTCCTTGTGAAAACCCCATTTCCGATTGGCTCAAATCTGTGCCAGGTGATGTCACTTTCCATGTTCAATTGTATCTCTTGGTAATTGCTGTCAAGTCGAGTTTAGAATGCTAGCAGCATGACACAATTCAAAACATAAATACAAAACAAATGGCAAACCTTCTCCAACTGAAAGCCAATGCAGCACAACATTCTGCACTGAACCAACACTAAAGACATAATGCTGGCCCAAAATGTCCCAACAGGTGAAGGCTGCTGTGCCTGGGTGACTCACCCAGCAACGAGAGCTTCTCTACCGGGCTGTGGGGTTCTGGACGGCCCCCCTCGGTTCTCTGGTCCTTCGGCTGGCCCGCGGCTCTCTCAGGCCGCTGACCTCCCTCTGAGGGCCCCCTGGCCTCCGACTTGATGGGACTGCCCCCCACTCCCAGTCGTCTCACATCCCTGCACAGAGACATGACAACATGATCAGTATTGACAACATGATCAGCATTGACAACATGATCAGTATTGACAACATGATCAGTATTGACAACATGATCAGTATTGACAACATGATCAGTATTGACAACATGATCAGTATTGACAACATGATCAGTATTGACAACATGATCAGTAGTGACAACATGATCAGTATTGACAACATGATCAGTAGTGACAACATGATTAGTATTGACAACATGATCAGTATTGACAACATGATCAGCATTGACAACATGATCAGTATTGACAACATGATCAGTATTGACAACATGATCAGTATTGACAACATGATCAGTAGTGACAACATGATCAGTAGTGACAACATGATTAGTATTGACAACATGATCAGTAGTGACAACATGATCAGCATTGACAACATGATCAGTATTGACAACATGATCAGTATTGACAACATGATCAGCATTGACAACATGATCAGCATTGACAACATGATCAGTATTGATTGAATGAAGGCTGTATTGGTCACTGGTGGACAATAGGACCAACATATCCACAGATCTGCTGCACATCTCACTCAATAATGTTGACACTTTACATTCTGTGTTTACATTTCGACAAATCATTGTGTCTCCAGATGACATTTGCATCTTTTTCATTCTTATGAGTGTCCCGTACGTCTGCTGTGACACACTCACTTGTGTGGGAATCAATCAAGCACATCTCATCTTAATGTGGAGTTCAACAAATCGCATTTGAATAGATGCTTGGCATTCAATATTTCATTTAGAAACTTTTTGTGCCTTTTGAATGTGCGCCGCGTCTCACCGGATGATCCTGCCGTTGACCAGCGTGAGGCGCAGGTGGTTGTCCTCCAGGAAGTCCAGCGCGGCGGCCGACGCAGTCGACACCTTGTTCAGCTTCCCGTGGACCTTGGAGCAGAACGCCTGGTCCTGAGAGAGAGAGAGATGACATCATGCGGTCAGATGGGCTACCTCTAGGTGCTGTCCTATGACTTGTGTGGTCGTTCTGCACACATCGTACTGTTGTTTGGGAGATGGATGTGAAAAAAGGCTGATATTAATGGCTGATTTGAACTACTAGATAATAAAGAAAGACAATGAGCACACACCACGTCGGACTATCGTAGCTTATTAACGTTATCAGTATGGGTGAAGAAATCCCAGTGTGGTTTTAAATCAGCCTACATGGGTTTCTACCGCACCTTCACATACATGTTATTTATTTGATTTTTCTATTTAAAAATAAATATTTTTAATTTGTCTTAACAAAACAAAAGGCCATATCCAAACTACAGTGGTTTCCGTGTGAAAGGTTTCCGTCCATAACAGGGTTTTCATAGCACTGTCCATGGCCTAAGTTACCATCTGTCTCCCCCAACTTCCTGCAACACTTTGACACCAATCTGACTCCTGACCGCCAGGTTGCTCACCTCCTCCAGAGGCCCCACCTCCAACCTCCTCAGCACCTCCCGGGTGTGTCTCTCCAGGATGTCCAGGTTGGAGGGGGCCTTGGGCGCGTGCCTCTGCTGCTCCCTCAGCCGCCGGGCGGCCCGCCGGGCTCGCCTCGCCTGGCACAGCCTCTCCAGCGGGGAGCGCGTGGCCGGGCACCCCCCTCCACCGGCCCCCCCCCCTCCC
>OOFB01023659.1:3027-15527 GCA_900323305.1 Trachyrincus murrayi
ATGAAGACGTCAGAAGAGGAGAAGTGGGGTGGGGGAGGAGGGGGGGGGGGGGGTGTCGGGATAGTGGAATGAGCAGAAGAACCCAGGTTCTCTGTCTCCGCATCCCCGTGTATCACTTTAATGTTCCTATAATGACATCCCCTCCACGTTTGTGTCATGGGCCATCAGCAGTCATAATTGTAAAGTGATTCATTGACTGATGTCGTCAACATCAGCCTCCGTCAACGTGAAACTGAGAGAGAGAGAGAGAGAGAGAGAGAGAGAGAAACGGGGGAGAATAGGTCCCTAATGAATGTATCAATAACCACTGACAGGTGAAAGAGTAGCCGGGACGAGATTTCAAATAAGCACTAACACCTCTCGTAGACACAGTCATTCATTTCTACTACATCACACTCAGCCAACGGAGGGGAGGAGGGTGTGTGTGTGTGTGTGTGTGTGGGGGGGGGGGGGGTTAAACACTAACATAACTCAATGCTTTGGACGTGGTTAAATTGGTAACATTTTGAAAACTGGACAACATTAAACTATACCTAATCTTCCGTGCCGTTCTCGGCATTTGTCTTTCTCTGTTGCCTACGCTTCCGTTGGCCTCATTTTAAGATGGCCGCCACGCATTGCATTGCATTGCATTGCATTACATTCATTCTTCATTAGCACAGAAAACAGCAAGTCGTCAGCTTGAACCCTCTAAGGGAAAGAGCAAACCATAGCACTGCTAACGCCTCAACAATCAAAGAGCCATTCTATGTTTCCTCCCATATCGAGGTCCCCCGCAATAAACAAGAACCCCAAATGGGGGACATTTGTTGTGTTTGGGGGCCCGAGCGCGACTGTTTGTGTGTTTGTCTTTGTGTCGGGCGTATAATCACCTGCACACTTCACAGGGGAACTCCGGCGATACATCACCCGAATGAGGTCCAGCCGGGGCCACGATCCATCACCCGGTGTCTAGTCTAACAGCCGAGGTAATGAGAAAGGAACCTATGCAACATTGATGGCCGGGACCCGGGCCCCCAACAACGCGTGGACAATAGTATTGATGGCTGACCAGGGAGACTGACCACTGCTATTACTGGCCATTTAAATTGAAGAAGAAAAATGTAAGGAATCTGTGCCACACTGGGTGTGTTTTATGTTGCTTGTTGATCAAGTGTCGTGTCATCCCGGCAGCGTGGAGTTCTCGACTTGGAAGAAAAAAAACAACAACAAAACAACAACATATTTTTCTGGAGTACATTTGTGAACCGCTATAGCATAATGATCTTCAGTGTGTCTTAATGCGTCTGCATAGATGCACACACCCCCGCGTTGTGACGCCTACACGGGCACCGCCTCAACACAACAGAGACAAAGACGGAGTGAAACGAAGGGGGCCCTCGTCATCATCATCTTCCCCCCCTTACAGCCGTCACCCCCCCCCCCCACCCCACCCCAGTCTGGGGAATAAAAACTTGGCCGAAATGCAATTAAAGGGGCACTGTGGTCCTCCATTGTCACATCACGCTGGGCCTGCCTCTCCCCCGTCTGACGCATTAATAGGGTTTCAACTGCTTGCGCCCGCCTCTTAATGGCTGATTTATTTCATTTTAATACCCTTGTCAAGGAGGTAAGGCCTCGGTTGAGGGTCGCATAATAGAGGGTAGCGACCCCTACAGCCCCCCCCCCCCCCTCACCACCACCACCACCCACCCCACCCCTCTTTAGGGTGGAAATGCTTCACGTTAAGAGGACTCCGCTTGATATGTGGCCGTGGGTCCCCCCTCCTGCCTGACCGCAGGGGCCGTGCAGCACCCTGGATTTGTAATAAATAAAAGTGTTTTTCGCACTACTTTGGTGGTAATGAGCATAAACCCGGGGAACCGCCATGAGACAGTATCCAGTTCTGGCGCTTCAGCAGCATCACAGCAATCTTTTAATACGAAACAGAGACGGGGTTTTGTGTTGATTGTCCTTGTCTGTGAAATACGTAAACAAGCGTACACAAACTAACATACCGGGGTGTGTAATATATTCTGCATTCAAGGACGTGGAAATGTCGTCTGCATTGTTTTTCATTTTGAAGGCGTTCCGTGTGTTTGTCTCTATTTCACTTTGTCTGGAACTGTAGGACAATGATATCTCTGTTCCCAAGAGGAACTCAATTGACTGGAACCTCTGTCATTTAACAGACTATTACTTGACTAATGTGCATCACATTGCCACGCAGCATAGGTAGATGAAGACCATGGGGCCTTATCAGAGAGGATTATGGGAAATTAGCCGATGCTCTGAACAAAAACAGAGATGTGCTTCTATTAGATTCACAACCAAACACCATCAACTGTGGCGGAGCGGATGTCGCCTTTCTAGATTATTTGCGCAAAGACGATTATTCTAATCGCTTAAACCCGGGCATTATAAGACATCTGCTCCGTGAAGCTACATATTCCCATTTCCCCAGACAACTGTGTACAGACGAGACTTCATCAATATCATTACTCACCGTATTGTTCCACTCAAACAATGCTCGCGTGATTAATGAATAGGCAACAGAAACAGTACAACCATAATTCTCGCAAATCAATTACTCATGGTAAGCGGGCCTCTGCGTCTGCACAACTGCCATAGTGTGGTTAGTCATATTATTTCAATGGGATGCGTGGAGACAAACATTACATACGGTGTAGCGTGTGGGTGTGATAATCAAGGCTAATGCATAAAGTATTTACTGTATTCCATACACAGAGAGAGAGAGAGAGAGAGAGAGAGAGGTGGTGTTGATGCATTGCATTATTTAAGTACACTAGCATGTGCCCTGTGATGCATCCTACAACAATCGTTTGATGAATGCGCGCATGTAATTGCATCATGTACAGCGGCATGTAGCTTTTATCATACAATATATTCAACCAGGAAAAAAAGAAGAAAATAAACACTGAATTTGCATCCTTCCTAACACCACGATGTTTCGCCTGTGTTTGCCCCCCGCAACTGTGGGGTGCAATTGTAGATGTTCCTCCATTAGCATAAGAGGCTTTTGACTGTGAATGTCACTCTTGGCATGATCATCAAAGTATAGTTCATCATGTAATCCCTGGTGCTTTGGAAAGTTCTCTAAATGTAAACAGGAAAAACGCCAATACAAGAGTCATCGGCATCTCCACACATCTTCTCTCGCAAACAAATAGACAAGCGGAGACGTCAATAAAATCATTATTTCAATTATGTTCCTCGGGGTCCCAAATGAAGTATATCCTGATTATGGCAGTGGGATCCATCCATCTGAGCTCGCGCTTCATCCTGGCCTAACGGCCCTAATTAGCTTTCTGTCTATAGACTAATCCTTCATTCATCAATCGATTGATTTCCCTGTCTTCATTACTACAAGGCGGAGATTGTGTCACCGCGCTGAGAGGAAAGATGGCCGACGCACTGCGAAAGGTTAAACGCGTTAAGAGTGGCAACTAGCAGCAGATAAGGCATTGTTCCCGACAGGTTTATATATGAAGCTGTCATGGCCAGTTTTACCTTCGCTTACCAACAGAAGGACGTTTATAATTGCATGCAGCAGAGGCAGCAAACCCACATGGGGACTTAAGCGGAGTACCTTCAATTGTTGTGTTATTCTGTTGAAATTGAAACAATCGATTGCAATAAAAAAACAAAATGGTTTGTGAAGGCTTTGTAACCTTGTGTATTTCAATCACTTCGAAATCGATGGGAAATAAGTAATAGCCAAACAATTTTTTTTTTTTAAAGAATAGTTGCAGTGTCAATTCAAACTGATTCTGATTAAATATTAAGCATTCACTTTCGTTTTATGTAAAATAACCGTGCATTGTGTCCACCGTGGTTCCCAAGGACCGGTGAAAGCACAGAGGGGGCGGCGTCCGGACCGGACCAGACCACCGCAATAAGACCAGTGGCTGGGCGGGGGCCATGTTTACTCGTACGCCCGCTATTCCAACCGCTCTCTCCCCAGCGATGCTCCACCCAGCGGCTCTCTCCCCAGCGATGCTCCACCCAGCGGCTCTCTCCCCAGTGATGCTCCACCCAGCGGCTCTCTCCCCAGCGATGCTCCACCCAGCGGCTCTCTCCCCAGTGATGCTCCACCCAGCGGCCAGGCGCTACACTGCGACGCCGGTCACGGTTCGGAGCGTCGGTTACTTTTTGGTCCTATTTAGAAAATGTAAGGAAACTCCGGTACAGTATCAAGCTTTTATTTTCTTTTTTTTACACACACAGCCGGCCCAACATGACAATAAACAGATGTACATTTTTTGTTTATAACCGGCCACGGATGATGGCTTGCAGAGCGCAGATAGCGGTGATTATCGGAAAACCATTATCATCCAGACACTATCTATACCCTCCACAAAACAGGCACAGGCATCGTAGGCAGGGTTAAGGGGTTTAGGGGTACAGTGTGTACTGTATATGGAAGCCATGCTGATTAGAAGAAACGCTTCCCTAAATCCAGTCTCCCTGCCCTTAGGTATCTTTATCCTATATTTAGTTTCATTCTGCTTTTTCCCATGTTCCCATATTCCCTTTTTTCTCCCCCTCGCCCGCACCGAGGTGTATGGGAAACGGCACGGCATTGTCTCCATTTTGAGTCTGAATGGATAATCTCCGAGTGTGTTGGATTTTGTTTAATCTATTAACCATAATGGTGTATATTTAGTTTCTTACGAACTCCGCCTTGGGGTTTCCATCAGCCCTAACGCAACAGTATTGAAAATGGCAGCACGTAACAAAAAAAGATGGAATAGCGTGTTATCGGGTTGCATACGAAATCTGAGACACGTTTTACTTGTGATTCTCTGCAATTAAGCCTTTGTGACCGGTTTTTGCCTCGAATCTGTGTTGTGTTGCGATGCTGATGAAAGGAAAGACAGTACACAGACGTTGCTGGTCGTTGGTCCTACGAAAGGACACAAATGCAATGCTACAGATTTTTCCTGAAGCTCCTCATTAGTTCCAACTGATACAATGACATGAAACTTAATTAATCATCCAACCATATACATAGAATACATATATATTCTCTTTAGTACAACAACAACAAAAACCATAAGATATAATTAAAAACACGTTTGATACCGAAGCTTCAAAGCTTGTATTACTTGTGTCAAATGTACATCGCAACGTCACATCATTATGCCCTCCATTTTGGAAGCATTGAAGCTTTGGAATGTTAGTTATTATGTTGTAATGGTTTTTTGGTGATTGTTTGGTAATTAATAGTGAAATGATTTGTCATTACGGGGAGACATTGTTGTGTTTCAAACTGCCACAGTGTTTCTCATGCGAGACGTGGCAAAACATTGTTTTTATTAGCCTAGGCTACGGTATATTTACGTTGATTGAGGATTTTACAGAACTACAACTCTCTTGAGTCCTCTCAATATGGTGGAGTATCGCTGACAAAAAACTCCCATGATGCATTCTGCTGCAAAAGCCCTAATGCTTTTTTTAATCGGTGCAGCACTTCAGAGCTTATGTCAAATGACTATAGCCACGTGATGAACGACGTCCGAAGTTAAACTGAAACTAAATTCACCACCGGAAGGTGTCGGAAGTTCTGCTGCTACTCAAATCCCTGCGGAGCATGAAGCCCAGTGGAGCCACCGGGGCAGTGTTGCGTTTGATATAGGCCTACACACGAGCTGCACAATCGCATCATCTGTACCATGAAATGTACCACCGTACCACCAAATAGGCTGTCTGAAATTGTGTGCCGGAAAATAAACCGGCTTAAAACCGAGTACAGTGGAACAAATTATATTCCTCAATACAAAATACAAATACAAATAAATATATATATATATATATATACAGTATATATATCTGGAACCGATAACACAGTGATAATGAATGCTGTTGGATCTAGGTTAGACAGACTAAACATCTTACTGCCATGTTTTTAGGTCAGTGTTACTCAAGTCTATCTGTCTACAAGTAAATGTTAAAGTGGTGAGATCTGTTTTTTCACCACTGCATATCTTTACAAATCTGTGTCCATTTTACTGTGTCTTGTCATTTCACTGAATAATGGCCTACTTTTTGAAAGGCTCCGTGACCCATTTTCATTAAACTGATGCATTTGTTGCTTTCATCAATACTTATATTGTTTTTTTTTTCTGTTCTCTATTTTTGGAAATCAATCCTGATGATATGACCGGAATATTAAACAGTGTAGTGCCAGATAGTAGGAGGCATGAATAAAACAATGGTTTGAACCATGTTTTTTTTCATAATCATCTTTCATATTAAGGAAAAATATAAAAATACGAAGCAGAGCACCATCTGCCTCCTTCATTTCAGGGAGCATCATGCCCGATAATATGAAGACATCTTCCTTTCTGTGAATATTTAATCCAAATTACATTGTGGGAACTGTAGAATGACCGTACATAAATATAAGGCATATTTCCCCTGCCCTCATTTTTACCTTTCTCCTTATGCAAATAGCAATTGACTTACATGATTAGTGGCAACTATTTACAGTAGAAAAGCTCGCTAATCAAGATTCCCTCATAGAGTTAAACCGTGCTGCAGATCTGGGAGCAATTATGTCCACGCACACACACACACACACACACACACACACACACACACACACACACACACACACACACACAGCCATATTTACAGACACACACACCACCCCCACCCCCCCCCCCCCCCCCCCCCCCCCACACACACACACACACACACAAGCCCACGCAGTTAGGAACACATCAATTACCAGGGCTAGCGTTTTACATTTAATCTTCTTATTGGGACCTTGTTAATGTTAACCACTTCCTTCCCCTGGAGTTTATTTTGCTTTGGTGCTCGTGGCCTCTGCTCTCAGTGAGTGTTTGGCAGGCCAGACCATCCATAACCACTGCAACAGACCCACCGACAGATAGACAGGGAAACACCGAAATATCTCAATGTTTAAAGAGACGAAAACCTTTCATTTAGCAGTGAATTCATACTAAATGTTTTGTGGCAATACAAAATGCATTTCATTTTTTTATCTTTAAATGTATCTTAAGAATGTGTTGTTGTACCTTTTTATCCATAATTACACAAAGTAAACCAAAAAGTGATGACAATTAATTTAGAAATAGTACTAGTAGAGCACTTTATTATTTTCATCTCTCACATGGATTTTCCGAACGGTAATATTAGTTTCAGTAAAACCTGCGTGAACATAATGCGATGTTGTGTGAACGCTTGAATTGATTAAGTTCCTGGAAAGCACCTTGCTTAGAGCACTTTCTTTTCGTAATGAGCCGGTATATACGCGCACACACACACACAAAAAAATACAGCTGTTGGCTGTGAAGCCGCAGTGTGAAATGTGTATGAGTTGCTTTTCGTATTGACCCCCAAGAAATCGACTTGTGATTCACAAGGCTACTCTGAAACTTACACGCAGCTGACTTCATTCTTTTTAACTTCTTCTGTGAGTTCTCGATGCCCCCCCCAAAAAAGTTCCCACACACCTCCATCTTTCTTTTCCGTCTTCCTCTGCTCTCCGACCGACCCGTTTTCCCTTTCTAATGACGTAATCAATGGCCTTTTAAGGGCACCGGGCTCTCGCAAAATCCCCCATCAGCACCCGACGACTGACCCTCTCCGGCAACCTCTGAGGCTTAGGAAAACTAGATTTGTACCAATCAGTGGGAGCTGATGCTTGACTTAGAGCCGCGGACAGAGAGTCAGGACCCCTAATTAGGACGGCTAACCCTGTGCTGACAGACAGATTTGTTTTTGCCCTTGCCGGGTGTTTGGTTAAGTTCTCCCCGGGACCTGTAGATCGGCAGATATGCATTAGGACTACCA
Source organism: Trachyrincus murrayi (assembly GCA_900323305.1). Taxonomy (NCBI): domain Eukaryota; kingdom Metazoa; phylum Chordata; class Actinopteri; order Gadiformes; family Macrouridae; genus Trachyrincus; species Trachyrincus murrayi. Next base: position 10,849 of record OOFB01023659.1, read on the forward strand.
GCATCGGGCCGATCGCGGCGTTCATTAGTTGACTTGTTCAAACAAAACACAATCAAACCCCCACGTAACGTGGCCTCCATGCTCCAATCTAAATAACACGAATAATAGGTCTCCGCTCAAGACCCCCGGAATACCGCTCATATTGAAGGAATTATCACACGTAATTATGATCAAAATGTCATGTGTGTGTGTATGTGTGTGTGTGTGTGTGTGTGTGTATACATTGGTGTGTGTGTGTGTGTGTGTGCACCTGAACATGTGTGATGTGTATGTCATGAGTGTGAGTAAGGGAGAGAGAGAGAGAGAGAATAACAGAATAATGTCTCAGATGAAGATGTAAGATTCGGACCGTCAGTACAGTGATATCCACCACAAGAAGTCCGCTACCAAAAGAACGACAGTCGCTAATAATACATACATGCTATAATGAGATGTGCTGCTTCTAGTTTGGACAGGTAGGACCCTGATAAAGTCTTCCAGGACATCAATGGCTCCGATGAGGTATTTGTGGTATTTTCCAAACAGCTGCCTTGGATTATCTGAGACAGGCAGGAAGATAGCATCAGTGGTGTGGCCGGGGACAGGCAGCAGAGACAGGATGCACACACATACACTCACACAGAATCACAAATACCGTCTCTCTCTCTCTCTCTCTCTCTGTCTCGCTCACACACACACACACACACACACTATATACTACATATATACTGGAATGGTGTATGAAAGGTATTTGATCTGTTACTTCTACTTTTGAAAGATCTCATCGGTGACACTTTACAATAAGGGTACACTAATTAACCATGACTTAACATTAGTTGATGCAGTAATAAGCATTAACTAACGATCTAGTAATCATTTACTAATGTTTACTAAGGTAACCCTAACCCTCACCCTCACCCTCACCCTCACTCTAACTCCTATGCCACTGCTATATAATAATGTTTATTACTGCATTAACTCATGTTTAACATTTGCCCATATAGCCTCAATGGGAATATATGAATCCATTAAAGCACAATACATTACGCATGTATACATTATGCAAAATGTTGCGACGGCTACAATGAATCTGTTAAAAGTCATCGACACATCTGAACAGGAAAGTGTCTTCGAGCTCTGTTCCTCTGAAGAATAAAACCCCTCCTCCTCTGTAGCGTCAGAAGCCGGGCCCCTACGCTGACGTGAAGGGCCCCGTCAAGCGAGAGCGTCGTCAATCTGTTGCGAGGAGCTAAATTGCTGTTTGAGGTTGAGCGACGGGGTGACAGCGGGTATTTGGACTCCTGAGGTTGACGCCATCGTTTGCGTCGTGTTTTCCTCGTTTCAAACCCGAGCCCACGTGAACATTTCCCCCCCGCTGCTTGTTTTTCTTTTCCCTTTCTCTGGTTTCCTTTTTTATTTTTTTCCAGCAGGTGCTGTATGGGTTTTCTCGCGGTGCTAAAGCGGGCGTCTTTATACCCGCTGACATTTACCAGACACGGTGGTTTCCTCGCTCCCCCGTCGCCACCGCCACAGCGCTGCCAAATGTTGAAGGAGCGATGAGCAGCATGAAGAGCAGGTATTTACCCAACGCTCTGCCATGACACCGAGCGGAGGGAGAGAGAGAGAGTCACAAAGACGGATCTTCGGGAGATCCATCCACATCCAAATCCACATCTGTGGATGCACACACTCGGTGGTACAAGATGCAGTTCAGGAAGACGGAAAAAAATACAATCAAAGTTCACGTAACCCTTGACAAGCATTTCAACACGGGCCTCCCGCACCCAAAGGAACGTTCCAGCCTAAAGTCTCTGGGTTCGCAAGAACCATTTGACAAATAATCAGCGTGTTATTGGTCTTAAATAGTCCCCAATTAAACCGGTGACCTCGGCCCGGCACCTTCTTCCTAAGGACACCTAATATAAACAGGAAAACTATTTAATTGCAGCTGAGAAGAAAAAAACTAACTTGTGTGTCTTTTTTTTGGGGGGGGAGGGGGGGGGGGACAAGGGAGGGTGAGGGAGGGTGAGGGAGGGTGGTAAGAGGTAATAAGACAGCAGTGAGACCAATGAACCCCCAGGGAATCCTTACTCAAATGGATGTTTAAATGCAAACAGTAGTCCAGCCACTCAGAGAGAGAGAGAGAGAGAGAGAGAGAGAGAGAGAGAGAGAGAGAGAGAGAGACAGACAGACAGAGGCCCCCGAAACAAGAGAGCTGAGGTCCGTTGGTCTCCCCCACCACTTTGGAGAAAAATCCCTTAAAATCAAATCAAATAATATGACATTTTTACTAACCAGAGGCCCCGGCTTTGGCGGCACTACAAAAACAAATGGAATTGTGGGACAAATTTAAATTGAGGTTATAAATGAAGCTTAAGGTGTAATGCCTCGGATCTGCAGCAGGAGAAGAGGAAAGGGAGGTAAAAGAGAGAGAGAGAGAGAGAGACAGAGAGAGAGAGAGAGAGAGAGAGCGAGAGCTAGGTAAGGGTGTTTTTTTTCTCTACACACTTGAAAGTTTTCCCAGGTCGGTATGTGTGTTTAAGACCAGCAGAGCCTGTGACGGACATGCTGTTCCATGCTGGTAGTACATTGTGTGAACAGTCCTCTGCAGAAAACACTCTGGAGCAGCAGCTGACTGTGGCCCGAATGGCACGAGTACAACTGAAAGTACAACTGAAAGTACAACTGAAAGTACACGCTTCACCTCTGCCGACCCACGGCATGCCGTCAATAAGCGTAGGTAAACCTGTGCCGCGTTAATTCGACTAGGTCTATTCCAACTTTTTCCTGTAATTACTTTAATTACTTTAACATTAATGTTAAATGTATGTTGAATAAAGTCCACACTTCCCAGGAATTTACCTCACCAAATAAACCACTGTCTCCATTGTGTACCACGGAGCACCTTAGCAACATGTATTTGCGTGCAGCTCATTAAATAAACATACATCCTGAGTTATATATCCTGCTATATGAATCTCCAGCGGCCAGTCGGTGGTGTGGATGAAACTCCAGCCATCTGAGCAAGCATCCTCGGCCTGTCTGTTCAAATGCTCATTTCAAACACCAAGAGATGGCAGTATTTCACAGAATATGTGACAGCAGAGTGCATAGGGGGGTGGGGTGGGGGGATTAACACTGCAATGCTGGTGTACAGCTGCCTCTTGTTTGAGTAATAATACTAATAATCATTTTAAAAATATATAAAAAAGATGAGATGAAAAGTTGTGAGGAAATATCCAAGGAGCATATTGTCACCCGACTCCTCTGCCGAGTGCCTCTATCTGTCTCTCTTCTCTTGCTATATATTTACATCTCCCCCGTGGCTCGAACAACGCCACTGGCCCACCGATCCGTTGTGTGTTTAAACATGCGAGGACGAGTGCTAAATGTTGATGAAGTAATGCACTGTACTGGAGTCGCTTTATTTCTTCAAAGCAGATGGAGTGGTTTCCTGTGAACCGGGTCTAACAGTGAAGGCAACTGCCAAGCACTCTGAGACCAGAACACGTCAGTTATTTTAATAAAAATACAACAAAAAAAAAACACATGTTTAAACCGCATATTCACAAATTATATTTATATCACTAAATGTACAGTATATTATGATTAATTTTTATTTTTAGTGAATATATATTTTTCTGAATAAACCTTTTACTGATAACATTAGAGCACGCACGGCATGCAACATGGGCCAATTAGGAGCGTGGCGACGCCATGTTTGATTTATGGTGTCTTTATAATACAATCTGGCGACCCATCTCTTCCGCCCTTGGATGTGACATTTGCAAACCTTTAATTCAGAGGCAGCTGCTCAAATGCTAGGGAGGGAGGGGGGGAGGAGGGGGGAGTCAAATCTTAATAAACAAGTTGCACCAAATGCTTCCTCAGCTGTTGCTGCATGTTGGCTTTTGTTTGAGTCTTTTGAAACTCTGGCTCCTGTATTATGAACGGCATTTAGAAACACGTTTAGAAATACACAAGCATCACGGTGAGATCATTTTCATTAGGTTTTACTATTTTAACACATCCCATTTATTTTTGTACATTATTTTAATAGATTGTCGTTTTTAAATGTCCACAATTTACTGTAATCAATGACAATATTAAACACACCATAATTGAGCTAAAGTGTCAAATGTATTTCATGCAAATTTTATTTTACCCAAAAAAATGTAGAAAAATGTGTACGGTCTAAACCGCTGGGAAACGCCTCCTCACGGGCTTCACCACAGCAGAAATCAAAGTTAGCCTGTCAGGGTTTTTAAGATGTGTGTGTATAACGCTACATGCTTTATATTGTTTTTATATTGAGTGTGAGTGTGTGTGTGTGTGTGTGTGTGTGAGTGTGTGTGTGAGTGTGTGAGTGTGTGAGTGTGTGTGTGTGTGTGTGTGTGTGTGAGTGTGTGTGTGTGAGTGTGCGCGTGCGCGTGTGTGAGTGTGTGTGTGTCTGTGTGAGTGTGTGTGTGTGTGAGTGTGTGTGAGTGTGTGAGTGTGTGTGTGTGTGTGTGTGAGGAGTGTGTGTGTGTGTGTGTGTGTGTGTGTGTGGAGTGAGTATCATGCATGACTGGCTGCACTACGACTCCATACCATTCATTCCAGAGAACGATGGGATCTGATCTGCCTCTCTCTCTCTCTCTCTCTCTCCCTCTCTCTCTCTCTCTCTCTCTCTCCCTCCCTCTTGCTCTCTCTCCCTCTCT
>OOFB01023660.1:0-16459 GCA_900323305.1 Trachyrincus murrayi
GTTGATGCGGCGAGCGTTAGCATGGATGATAATAAGATGCAGGAGGGGTGTGTGTGTGTGTGTGTGTGTGTGTGTGTGTGGGGGGGGGGGGGGTTGGCAGATAACAGGGAGATAGATAACCCCCTACGGACTGCATTATGAGATTGGCGACGTGTGGTCATTCAGATTACATATACCAGTGAAAATCAGGGATTACGATCCACCAATTACCCACAGTGTGAGTAATGTACGGACATTTGTTACGAATGATAATCCTCATCCCAAACAGATTAGATTTGGGGGAGGGAATAAGGGATCAATTCAGACCATTGGCTCTCATAGGATCAAATAGCAGCGGACAAAAAGCTGTTGAATCAAGACATGAATCAATAAATGACTGTTCCTCTCCATTGATAAGCCCCAGGGCAGCAGGATGATACAGCAGAGTGTATACAGCACATATGCAACAGGCCATCGGTTTGAACTTCTATTAACGTATGAAACAATACGCCCCCGACCGTAAACGAATGCTTCTAACGTTCAAAACGTACAAGAAGACAAGGCGATTACATAAAATGGATGTGCAACAATAGGTTTGCACTACGCGATGGCGACAGGCGCTATTTCTTTTTCAGATTTAATCACGTGTTCCAAGCCAGATTCACCCTCTCTCCAGGGTGTAAGCGAGAGCGCGAGAGAGAGAGAGGGAAAAAGAAACGGCCACGTCCCTCCGGCGGACGGTAGCCATTTGTCACGAGCCGACCCGACTCTCTTGCAGTTAAGACGCTGCAGTGACTGATGGCCGGTGTAGCAACGGAACGAGAGACAAACTGGTAGCTGGACGCTGACGGAGAGGAGAGGACGATGCCACACCCGAGTCACGTGAGATTGTAGCGCTGCCACTAATGATTATTTATCTAACGATTAATCGAAACGATTCTTTTTTTTTTGGGAGATAAACAAATACGTCATCATTATTTAACATGTAATATTTAACGTAAGATATAGTAATATTCCCTATGTTCCTTTAACTTGAACCTTTAATTATATTGATCACAATTATTCAAACGTTACATATATGACATTCCCTACACAAAGACATATGCTTAACATAATGGCAGAAATACAATAATTATTTATTATTCAACGTAGAATAAGCCCAGGTCCTAGCCCTAATGTTCTAATCAACACTCATTCATTGAAAGTCTAAGGTAGCAGGCAAACGGGTGATCATGACTTAAATAATGAGCGTATGTAGCAGCCACAATGGCAAAAGCTCCCCCTTCTAATAATAACGCGTTGGTCATTTGTTTCATGAACATGAATAGACTACACTTATTAAGGGGCCGATCACATGGAATCACGTCTTCTCTTCCGTTAAGTGTGAATAGAAAACACTTGACTGTGACGCAGAACAGAATAGCATGACACTTAAACAGCAGTATATCATTCACCACAGCAGGCCACTGTACGTAGCGAGCTGTTTGGTTGCCTGGTTTGTCACGGCCAAGATAAAAGACTTCTGAATGTGCTTGTGTGGAATATATGGAATTAAAATGGCACAAAATAGGCCACGTAAGCCCGTGAGATATCTACCAGCCCTTATGATGCACTTAGCAAGTCAATTGAGTCATTGCACGCACGCATTGTGTGCGTGTGTGACGTGTAGTGGCAATAAATCAGATGTATGTTAGCCACCTGCATCATGTGTGTTGAGTTGTTATGAGGTGTGTTGTGTCACACACACACACACACACACACACACACACACACACACACACACACACACACACACACACACACACACACACACACACACACACACACACACACACACACACACACACACACACACACACACACACACACACACACACACACACACACACACACACACACACACACACACACACACACACACACGCACACGCACACGCACACGCACACGCACACGCACACGCACTATACTCTGCAGGGAAAATTACCAACTTAATGAGCAGGAAAGGATTCCTGCGCATGTTTTAAATGTCTGGGCATAGAAGGCCTGAATGCTCACAGGTGTTGAATAGCTATTCATTCATTCCTGTTTTAAATGTCTGGGCATAGAAGGCCTGAATGCTCACAGGTGTTGAATAGCTCTATTAATTTCAAACGTAATACTTTTGGTTAGTGATGGAGAAGGCTTAGGTTATAGATATGGCTGACATCTATAAACTTTAAGAGACCTACGATTAAACAGACCACTTGGATGTCTCAAGTGCAGCGATGTCCTCATTAGTTCCGTGATGAACGGCCTAGGAAGCATAGCGTGGCAGTACAGCGATCACAACGCAGGTTGGCTCACAGCAGGTCACCTTAAAGTAGAGCTGTTTCAGCTCTAATCCCAACACTATGAGATTTTAAAACACTGTGTTCTAGGCTTATGGTTCTAGGAAGGAGGGGGGGGGGGGCGTGTTATCCCCATGGTTATGACCCACAACAACTTTGTGATATATATTTTTTTTAAAGCTAATACCGTTGTGTATGAGAGTTATAATGAGCGATGTTGCATATGAAATGCGCCCACACACCGTGGCGTTATACTATAAGTGTCCGAGAAGCTTAACCCTCTCTCGGACGCGGACATCCAGACAGAGCTCCACACCAACACAGGGTTAGGGTTAGTTACTGCACAGACCGGTCCCCAGTATGAGCCAGCTCTGCACCAAACACCTGCACACGCACACACACACTAAACAATGCCGTCACCTGAGTGGACATGACTTGCATGCTCCAATCTGAGGAAGTCGACGGGACGTCCAGTGAAGCCTGGCTGGCTTGCGGTCAGCACTGGTGGGAGGGGGAGGCAGGTCAGTGTGTCTCTCCAGGACACCGACCTGATGAACTACCGCTACGACAGCACAAACCAGAGGAAGAAGTAGGAGGGGTCTATGCTTAAGAGGGTAGAGACGCCTCTCTGGTACTGAATCAAATATCACATGAGCAGTCCTGAGTAGAACAAAAACAATACAAATACAATATTTTGAAATGACTGATGTACAGGGTAATGGAAATTCATTACAGAGAGACAAACACAGTGGATGGATTTGTTGCAGAAGAGCATTACTCTGAAGGGACTGCACTTGAAGAAAGTGATTTACTCTCCAGAGGAAAGCCTTAATGTTGAAGTACATGGGGTAGGAATATCATTATCTGTAGCCAACACTCAACCAGGCTGTAGCTCACGAGGTACAAACAGGCTGTAGCTCACGAGGTACAGCCAGTCGAGGCACGGTCATGACACTCGATGCGCATTTGGTAAATAACCAACTTCCACTTGCATCCTCTTTGCATAAATCTTCATGAGGATATGAAAACTTAACCACAGCCCATCTCTCCCTATCTTGCCCTATTAGACTGCATCTCATACAGGGGAAAGAAAGACGTACAACTCAATTACGCACACCGCAATTACATTGCGACCTTGGCTGCTGGTTGGATGCCACTCGACTGAAAGATCCTCTGCAAACACGCCATCAAATGGAATGATTCCCTTGTAGAGGAACACCATTCTGTTTTTTGGTTTTAATCGCATTCCGTTTACAACCTTAAATGAATCAGAACCGAGTAAACATCTTTTAAACTAATTGCCGGGACGCCAAATCAGTCTCTGGAGTTGCGGTGAGCGAGCGCAATCATCAAGTCAAACATGGAAAGAGGCTCCATGGAGTTAACAGAGCAGTTTGTTACCTCAAACTTCCTGATCAAAAAGAGGCTCCATGGCTACCATCGTTACCAGAGCGGTTTGTTACCTCAAACTTCATGATCAAAAAGAGGCTCCATGGCTACCATCGTTACCAGAGCGGTTTGTTACCTCAAACTTCCTGATCAAAAAGAGGGTGCTGGCGTGCATAAAGTCATCCGCAGAGTGATTTGGCAGGCCGTTTGGTGGTTCCACTGGCATGGCTTTAATGGGCTTACAGAGAACTGTGTTCCACCTATTTAGCCCATTGAGGCTACCACTGGGCTAGTGGGAAAGAGTTATTAAATAATTGTGTGCAACTTTCCAACATAATCAGTGTAATTCAGTGTACAATAGGTGCCACCAATAACACGTTTTGCATCACTTTGTTACATCCTCTGTTGGCGGAAGGAAGTATTTTGACAGGCCGCACTGCCTGCGGACTAACAGCCAACTAACGAGAGCCAACATGGCTCCAAGGTGCACCATGGATATATTGAGACGTTAACATTAACAAGTCTGTTGAACCTACGTGCTAATCTTCAGCAAGGTGGAGGCAAGTTGGAAGACAGTTTGCGTCACCGTCACTCTGTCTGCCTGTCAGGGAAATAAAGACTTTGTTACACCTGATCTTCCCGAGTGTTTTCCTTCCACGATCCCGATAGTAGTACGAGGCTTGCTATCAATACAGTGATATGTATTATTTAATTTTTTTTTACTTTTGGTGTACTTAATATGGAATTCAGTAATGACAACTATACTATACTAACTATAAATCCTCTGCTTGAAATTCTAATTATGGATGAGCACATTGATCAGTGAAATTAATTCATCATTCAGAGTGATTAAAGTGTCAGTTAGTGGCATCACAGGACTACACACTACAACACACTTCGGTAGTATAAACTACCCTCATCTACAGAAGCTAACCAAATACTACAAATCCACCGTTAGAGACGGCATCCAACACGGTACCGGACTGGGTTAGCACTAAGTGATGTCGCTCGCCATGGTTTTCAAGGCAAGTGAAGCCCTGGCACAAGTTCACCACAAGCAGTGCTAATTGTGCATTTGATTTTAGTGTTTAGTGCATAACTTTGGTTACTTCTTGATTCCCATAATGGTGCTCATTAAAGATCATTCGGCGCAGGCAATCAGTTTTAGCCAAATTGTTCAAATTAAAGAATAAAACTGAAAACTTTCGGTCTTCTGATTAGGCCTGGAGGCGCTTTTCCTCTATTGCTTTTTGCCATTATAGAAACAATACAAAATAATATATGTACCACCTTCACCACCACCACTCATACACCTCTAAAAGGATAACAAGCAACGGAGCACAGTGAAGATTTACAAGGGCTTCCAGGGAGAAAAAGAGAAGCCATAATTTGGTCGTGATTTAATAGACGACCACGATTTTATTCCGCCCTTCATTTGGACCAATGGGAGAGAGTGGGAGGGGCAGGGTGTAAAGAACTAGGGTACAGTACTCAGCCCCCAGCAAACCGCTTCCACCAATTACACTCATTACAGACCCAACACAGAGCAAACCAATCAATCATCTGTGGGGACCCTGAATGAAGATCCCCATTAAGTACATATTGTTATTCACCATATGTTGGTGGATGCCAGGAAACTAGCCCCCCCTACCCCTTCCATTCACCCCGATGAGCGACAACCAACTGCTGTGACCTCGAAGGGTCGTCAATTAAACCCCACGTGAGCCGACGGGAGAAACTCCGCTCAAGGTCAAGGCTCAAGGTCAAGGCTCAAGGTCGCGGCGGGTCCGACTGTCGGACATCTCATTGTTAGCCTGTCCATATTTTAATCCCAGGTGGACTCAAAGGTTCTCGTTATGGGAATCACGTTCCCTCTGGCCCCCCACTCGGTTACACATAAAGTGAGAGGGCATTACATCACTCCGCAAATGTCCTTGTCCCGGAGAGCCAGTGGTAGCCTGGTGCCATGTTTGCTGTTTGTACAAGAAAGACAGAGACAAGGTCTCATCAAGAGAGAGAGAGACATTGGGAAAGTGAGAGTGATATAAAACCAAAACAGTACAACTTAAAACCCAAACCCTTACTATGAATCCATTCATTTGTGCATTTTTCAATATCCACTTTATCATCCAAGAAGCTGCACTGTCGTACAGAACAGCTTTTGATGAAGGAAAATAATTTCTGCTCAATATCCCAGACCTCCCTGTCTAAAACATTAACCACTGTCAATTATTTTGACTCGTGAATACATGCATATTCTGATCTGGTCTTTTACTGATGCATTGACATTCTGTGCATTAATCCACACCATCAACTCCTCCATGTTGTTCTGACCCATCCCTCTACGACCTCCAAGTGCCATTGGATAGCCAACCAACCAATTTACCTCCCACGCTATACTGATTAGCAGCTCTGATATGATGCCCCCTGCTGTTGTGGTCAGGTACTGCTGTGTGGTGTCTCAGTTCAGAGCACAGTCTACCTGCTGTGGTCAATGCTAATAAACCACCTGGACTGTGGGTACACTCTCGTCTCCTATCGACGCCAGTGCAAACACAGCAAAGGTCTCTCTCCATCTCCCGCTCTCCATCCATCTGTTTTACTTGAAATCTCTCCCCCTCTCTCCCCCCTCGCTCTCTCCCTCAAGTTTCTCCAGCGGTTCTTCCATGACACTCACCTCTGAATGTACCGTACTACTAATTTAGCAAACTAGCAGAGTGAACAATGCATGCATCCATGCAAGGTACCATGAATATCAATTAAACTCTTGTTAATGCGTTCCAGTTCAGTCTACATTAAACAAAGCCAATTAGATGCCAGCAGTTTGAAAGCATAGCGTTCATCATTGGCATTGCGAATTAGTGTCGAGTTATAGCTTTGACTTCAGCCAGTTGATTATACAAGTACAAAGTATGTATCTGCATCTATTACATGCCCAACTTCATAACCATACTTTTCTCTGGAATAACAATGAATAATTATGCATTACGGTTAATTATGCATATTACTTACCGTATTTATATTTATGTTATACATTATCCTTTTAGCCCTTATTGTAGATTTTTATTTTGTATCCTGAATGAATGCTGACTAATTGTTCAGCCAAAACCACGAACAATTCCCATTTAAATGCAACCTCAAATGATAAGTTAATTGGAATAGAGAAAAATACATAAAAACAATGAAATAACCATTTAGGACTTCTAAGACAACTGTATGTGCTGTACCTAATGAGCTGGTCTCACACACGTGGTTCAATACTTGTGCCGTGGTGTAATTCAAACATATGCACGAAGTGTCAAACCCATCTAGAGTGCAGCGTAAGCAAAAAAGGCCACATATACACTTACAGACCATCGATTTACTGTCACTTTGTCCGTAGAAGAAGAAAAATGAACTAGGCTTAGAAATTACAGACAGGGTGGGGGGGTTCATCAAACTCCAAAACCTTAGTCAACTTGTTACGGAGCCCTAATTGAAATTCTCAGTGAAAAATTTACTAAGAGGACAATGAAGGACACAAGGGTAATTGAGGTCTAGGGTGTTCCGTGGTTTAATGCTGAATCACTCCGCAGGGAGTATCACTGTGCCCTATAGGTCACGCTGTTCAGAAAACCTAAAGGGTAACTTCTGGAGTATCGAGCGAGCGCTTCGGCCGTCAGCCACTAACCACCAATAAGAAGTCTCACTCTAGAATAAGTCTCGCTCTGAGTTGTTGCAGTTATCTAAAAGATTTTCAAAGTCATGGCTGAATATCTAGCTAATTTTGACAATGGATGAGGCTCGCGAGGATCGCACGATTTCTGAGCGAGACTTCTCTTTGAGCAAGACTTGGTTAGACACAATAACAAACAGACCGGATCAAGACTTGGTTAGACACAATAACAAACAGACCGGATCAAAACTTGGTGGACTTCAGGTCTAGTCCCGGTTTGTCTTGTTTGTTGCATACGGTCTTCAGGTCTAGTTTGTTGCATACGGTCTTCAGGTCTAGTCCCGGTTTGTCTTGTTTGTTGCAAACTGTCTTCAGGTCTAGTCCCGGTTTGTTTGTTTGTTTTAAGGTTTTCTTTTGGGAGTCTAATCTAAACCCTTGTCTGGAGATTAGGTTTTAGGGCTGTAGGGTAATATGCTCTGCTTTATCTGGGCCGCCATACTTTCTATTAAAGACCACATAAATAACATGGGACTAAGTCAAACAGGGTTGAAGGAGGTCGGAGACAGCAAGAGCTCTGTGATTACGTCTTTAAAAGCTTTCAAATATTAGAATTTAACTGGAAATACTTTGATAAAAGAACATTGGCTTACTCACCGAAACATTTATTCTCACCACAACTAAAGATTAAACAGAACTTTTAAACAGAATGTACCCACAGTGATATTCTGACCCTCAGGTTCTATCAGGAACTAGTCATCAAAACAGAGACAGATGTTCTATACTCAAATATAACATGTGAATCCATTCACCAACCCGCAGCCCAATCAATGCAGGCAACAGTCTGTGACAAACCTCCCCTAACTGACCAAGTGGCCGCCAGGCAGAACAAAGCAGAAGTGTGATACAACAGACCCGACGCGTGTCCGCAGAAAGTGCCAAGAGGCGTGACCGACCGCTAGTTTAGAAAGAGATGAGGCGTTCAGGAGAAAGGGGGGGAGAGAACATCTCCCCTGGTGAGTGAGTGTGACATGGTCCTATTTCTGCCACAACCTCTTTCACTTTCTCTCAGCCACCCATCCACCCACACAGGGATTACAGCCCCCTGGAGAGATACACTTTCATCCTCCCTCGCTTGGTTTACAGAGCACTACCGACGTTATGGTTACAGTAAAGTGTCCTGTTACACTCCTCTGCTCCCAGCTGGGACTCAGTCTCGTCTCGTTACAGTAAAGTGTCCTGTAACACTCCTCTGCTCCCAGCTGGGACTCAGTCTGGTCTCATCTCGTTACAGTAAAGTGTCCTGTAACACTCCTCTGCTTCCAGCTGGGACTCAGTCTGGTCTCGTTACAGTAAAGTGTCCTGTAACATTCCTCTGGCCCCAGCTGGGACTCAGTCTGGCCTTTTTTAGACACCTGACAAGTGTGGTCTGGCATCATGGTCAAGGATGCCTACTACAGGTAGACTGCGGACATTGGAGTTTGAAGCCAGAACATTTTAGCTTGGCATCAAACACCCTAACCACTACACTAACCACAACCCCACAGAGGTAGTGATAAAAGGCTGGACCACTTACTAGTAAACTGCATATACAGTATATACTAGAATTTACTACATAAATATACTATTTCGCCTGTTCTGAGAGGTGACCTCTTGCACAGTCCCAGAGCAAGGATGGGAGAAAGTCACTTTGTGCCAAAACAGACTAGGCTGAAGTGCTTCATTCACTGACAAAAAACAGAATTCAGGCTATATTACCGAAACACTCTTGTAAAAACAAGAAATACAGTAAAAGACACATTGTGTAGCTCAATGTGGGCTGTGAGAGAGTTCCAAGATGGATGAGGTTTGATGTCATAGACGGGTGAAAACATCAATATTGAACAGGAGAAGATAAGATAACCTTGCCTAATAGCCTGGCAGGGTCCCAATATCACAGACAATGCAATAGTGGAACAACGCCGGGCAATGTAGCGTTGCCTTCAAAGTCTTAGATACCGCTCTCTCTCGAAGGAGAAACGATGACGGCAAAATCAAAGGGCTAGCTTTGAAGTTTGTGATGAGTGTTTTTTTTTCCCCCCATTCTCTTTAGCCTCTAGTCACAAAATGAATTAATTCCGTTGACAGCAGCAAGAACAAAATCTGTACTTTACCAGATTGTCCTTATATGGGAAGTGATCCACTTGAAGGACAACGGCCTACAGTTGGCCGTTAAGCACATCCGTGAGAGGAAGCAGAGTGCGTCTTGTTCTCAAGAAACTACGCACTAAACTAATTCCGTGATTTTTCTGCAAACAAGAGGGTAAAATCCATCAGCCATGACAGTGAATGGAAATTGAAAGTTTGATTTAAAGTTATATTGTCTTCGATCAGAGATAAGTGAAAAGCCCGATGGACAGGACATTTAAATATGTAGGCTAGACACAATATGTCTCTATGCAGATCTCCGTCAGGCTGGGCCTCGGTGTACCATGCAGATCACACTAGCCGAATAAGAGACCTTGAGGAGGTAAATGTATTCAGACAAAACAGAGTTGGACAAATAGGACCGTCTCAAGCCGGTATTAATAACGTCTGTCCTGTCCAAGAGGTCCTATTCATTATTGTACTTTACAAGACGAAATAGATTTTTTTTAAACGCGGCCGTTTAAGACACAAACAAACCATAAATACCGATACATCTCATTTCCCCCCCAAAAAATACAATATAAATAAATGTGTTTACTTGAAACATAGCCAAGGCTAATACCATAAACTCTTATTGGACAGATGTTGATTTGAGTGTGGTTTCACCGAACGTGTGTGTGTGTGTGTGTGTGTGTGTGTGTGTGTGTGTGTGTGTGTGTGTGTGTGTGTGTGTGTGTGTGTGTGTGTGTGTGTGTGTGTGTGTGTTTTAAGAGAGCGATACGTCGTCTTCGTCCCATAATCTGGAAAATTAAGGACGCCCTGTCCTCTGAGCAACACAAGCCCATAACGGGGCAGACCGGCCTGGGCGGAGGAAGGAGAACTGGGGGTGGGTGGGTGGGTGGGGTGTGGGTGGGTGTGCGGGTGGGTGTGCGGTGGGATGTCCAGTTCCACAGTGGAGGGCAAAGTGGACGAGATGGAGGGTGGCTGGAAGGGGTCGCTCAATTATTGAGGTTCATCACAGGGATCTTTGGAGGCCAGATAGGTTGACCTGGCCGGGGAGCAAATGGCAGAGCGACGGTGGAGCCGCCACATGCTACATGCTAGCAAATACGAATCTTATCAAGCGATCAATGATTTAGGACTTCTTTAACTACAGGAATACAAAACCGTAGAAGAGGGAGGGTGTGGGGGAAAAAATGTGAAAAAACATGTGCACACAAAGCTAAATCTTCTGTGTAAATTATGTCAATATGTAATTTATAATCTAAATAACATCAGTGAGTGTCAGCCAATGACATTTAAGGATAACTTAAATGTAAAATACAAGATTTTTTCTTTACCTTTCTGATCCGGTCTGTTTGTTATTGTGTCTAACCAAGTCTCGCTCAAGAAGAAGTCTGAGTGAGAGTTGGAGAGACGAGTGCCGGCAAGAGTTTGTTGTGTCGGACTACAGAAAGTGTAACTCAGTATTATCCAAAAGATGTTCAAAGTCATGGCTGAATATTTAGCTGATTTCAACAATGTGAGCGCAAGATTTCAGAGCGAGACTTCTCCTTGAGCGAGACTTGGTTAGACACAATAACAAACAGACCGGATCAAGAGAAAGGTAAAGAAAAAAGTTGAATTTCTCTGTAGGGATCCTTTCCATAATGTTGTCAAACACTTATAACAGTCTGAGCCTGTCAGTGGTAAAACAAGCACTTATAGAGGACGTACACGGCGGGTTACAATGGGTTACAATGCAGACGTTTCGAGGCTGCGTTCTCGCCCTATACTGGACCAATTTCAAAACGTTTTGTCCACATTAGTCACTTAGAGCCAAAACGATGGGAAAATGGGGTCCAGGTTGAAAAATCCCAAAGTTATCCTTTAAGATGGCCAATCTTAATGAATCAGATGAGGAAAGTTATTTCTGTGTGACTTTGAGACATGTTTCGCCATGCAATGTAAGTCGATGGGGGAGAGAGAAAAAAACACTGTTTTGGATTAGCAAGTTTGAATCTACAGCGCAACTATTGAAGATATCTCGCCAGTATTTGGAGTTACATCATGGCAAGGTTGAATTACTTTAAGTACAGAGTGATTTAGAAATACTTTATTACTAAGGCAAAATGTGCAACCCATCAACTTGGTGTTGGTTTAGAACCAATGGAATCCACGAGACATTTACTGCTTGTAGAAACATGCATGTAATCGTAAAAACGACCTCATTGGCTTGTATATTGATTTAAAAAAAAAAAGGAAAACAAATCGATAAAAGGGGACAATTTTCCATTTACAGGAGGAGAACGATGAGCACAATCAATCAATGTCACTGCAACACACACACACACACACACACACACACGCACGCTTGTCCCTAGTCTACCATGGAGTGAAGGCATAGGAAGAGAGGGATAGAGAAAAATAGGGATAGAGGGATGTATGCAATGAGGAATAGAGGGATAGACTGAATAGAGGGATAGACTGAATAGAGGAATATAGAAAGAGGGAGAGAAAAGAGGGATGGAGGAATATAGAAAGAGGGAGAGAGAAAAGAGGGATAGAGGAATATAGAAAGAGGGAGAGAGAGAGAAGAGGGATGGAGGAACAGAGGAAGGCCAAAACCCACCAAGAAGACTCTGTAGGCATCGCCCCTGGTGACGGGGCCCCAGCAGGCGTCAGTGTCGTTGTACTTCACCGTGCCGGCCCTGCAGGAGTGGTTCCCACTACACAGAGAACACAGCTGTTGAGGACCATTTCATGTCCACAGTGACCCCTTGTTTCACCCTGTTGGCTCATGTTATACGTCTCATTCATTATACATTATACATTTTTGGCTGTGGGAATTACTTTTTGCCGATATGTGAATATATACAAAACCAACATGAACTAAAAAAGAAAATCATAAACAGTATCATAAACCAAATCATCAGTTATATTTTGGAAATAGTTTAATCTGGGGACTTCACACATTACCATGGAAACAAGCATATTTTCCTCGCTACTGTTTTCTTAATGTTTTCTTACTCCTAGGGCTACATCACGGGGGCCTTCACTTTATGAAATACTTTATTCAATATTTTATTTGCGCCTCATCCACTTCCAATAAGTAGAAATGGAAGCCAGTCTGGAGGAGGAAGCAGGGACTGAAACCTTCTAACAGAAGGTCATCGGTGGTCCAGTAGTCCCCCGGTCAAACACCTTTATTGTTCTTCCTTCTCCTGGGTGGTGGTGAGGTGGAGGGACGTAGTTTATACCAAACTCAATGTGTCAAGTCTAAATACCACAAAAGGTATATACGTGTTGTATATGTACAATGTATTTTATCTGTGTGCGTGTACGCCACGTGTACATGTACGTACGTTTCCTATAATAGCCATATGTAGTCTAGTGGCTGGGACGTTCAACTCCCATTCAAAAAGTCCTGTGTTCAATCTACACCACCTGCAGCCTACCTGTAGGCAGGACGCCCCTAACCCCTACCTGCTCCTTAATGACATGCATCTGAAATCACTGCAAGTCACTTTGGATAAAAGCTAGATGACTAAATAGCAATAGTAGTGTGTGTGTGTTGCAGTCATACATGTTTACATGGGTTGTACCGGCCTCTCTATAAGAGTATCAATTGGTTTTTACAGCAGCCAATCAACCAATCACAATACTGGGTCTTACCAGGCGACCTCCATGAGAGAGATGGGTACGGCGGCAGCATAAATGGCCAGGTCTCCGTACAGGTAGACGATGATGCAGATGTAGAACATGTTCACGCCCACTAGACGGAGGAGAAGAGGAGGAAAGGTCAGATCTGGATCCAATAAGATCCCATGTAAAGATTCCGTGTCATCATCTACATTTGAATTATTGAAGGAAAACAATGTTATATGAAGATAGACAGAAAGCACAAGAGGTTGTGTGTGTGTGTGTGTGTGTGTGTGTGTGTGTGTGTGTGTGTGTGTGTGTGTAGTCCCTTACACAGATCGCAGCTTTGATTGATCGCCATTGTCCAACTCACCTTGGACAACGCCAATCAATAGATAAAGGTACTCTGTAAGAATCAGACATTCCTTCTCATTACTGACCCCTTTGGCCGGTAAGTGAACTGCAGCCTGCTAGAGCTCGTTCATTCAGAGCACTGGTGTGCGAGCTCCGTGGGTTGAGACAATAACAATCATAAACTAATGTTAGTTATAATCATAAATAAACGAACAAATTAAAAAGTTAGGAAAGAACAGAAATCTTTGCCATTATGACTTCCTTCCTTTTTCTGTCAAAACCGGTTCAAATATAAAAGAAACCAGCACACAGGCTGTTCTACACAACGGAGAGAGCCGGGTCTCATTTAAGTTCAATTACAATCCTACAATCCTTACAGTCCCTTTAAAGACACTTAAAAAATAGAAAGAAACGCTCCATCCGAAGACTGTGTACTTTGTAATCCATCACAGGGGCCAGCCGAAATCACACGACTTGACACCCCGAAAACCATTTGGTCTGGTTTAGCAGGCTGCTGCCAAACACCAGATTGTGATGGATAAAGGCGTGTCCAGTCCTTTATCAGGGAGTGACACACACAAAGCACTGGGGTTCTCGAGAGAGAGAGAGAGAGAGAGAGAGAGAGAGAGAGAGAGAGAGAGAGAGAGAGAGAGAAGGCCAAAGGAAGACATTCATTAACGCCAAGGAAGAGAGGAGAGGAGAGCCAATTAGAACGGTGTTGTCCTAACGAGACGTTATGTGGGGCAAACCGATTGCTCCACTGTCAACGAGTCCGCAGCAGGAAGCTAATCACAATAAAAACCTGCCTTGAAAATATGGCGATAAATATCTGGCATTTCTTCAGACCGCGTTACGAGAAGGCAAGAAGAATGGAGAATGGAGAGTTAAACTCATTCAAAAATATTTCTGGTTGGTTAGTTTCACCTTTTTCAGTTGGTTCAGGACTTCACTTGGGGACTAAAATACGTCTCCATTCTGCAGCCTGTGGACCGGGTCCATTAGCTCCAGTGAGGAAGATAAGGCTAAACTGTATGGTCTTCCCCCTTCCCCGCTCTCCCCACCCTGATCGTGTCAGAAAGCGATAGCAGGACCAGGATGCCGATGGGGGCAGCAGTGCCTGTCAGTGGTGCTAACTAATACGCCTCCGTTACCCCCCACAAATGATGGCCGCAGCGGCTCTGAGGCCAGGTGGAACCAATAGGACAGCCACCTCTGTCGTAGGGGAATTGAGAAGAAAGTTTTTTTTGTCGTCTTTACATTAAATTACATTCAACAGAAAAAGCTTGGGAATTAATATAATGATTTCAAACAAATATCCGGTTTAGATCAGCTCACCTTGGGCAATGCCGGTCCACTCTGGTTTAACCAAGAATCACAAATCCAATAAGCAATAAGCAAATCTCACTGTTTACACTACAACTCTGATAGCGCTTCGGAGTAGTAACGACCGCTGAGCTCAAAAAGGAATCACTGACATTCAAGTGTGTCCCCTAATACGACGAAATGACGAGAAAACGATGGCACTGTTTTTCTATTTAGCGAATACCTGAAACTGGCTGTCACCAACATGACCTTTCACCCCACTACCAAACTCTGCAGTCTGTGACAGACGGCATTCCTTCACGCAGAAGAAATGGCATTTAGGGGAAAGTCGTTTTGAGGCGGTAAAGATGAATGCTCTAACAGGCGGTGTGCTGATTCGAACAAAGGTTTAAACCCGCAGGGGGGGCGACGTGTTGGGTGGGGGTATTGGGGGGGTGAGGTGGAGGGTTGCTGCTGGATGAATTAGCATTCAAAGCCTGCATCCTCCCGCCATTCGCCAAGGGTAGCACCGTGTGTGTGTGTGTGTGTGTGTGTGTGTGTGTGTGTGTGTGTCACAGCCGATCCTTCTGTTTGCACAGCCACCACCGCTAACTGCCAGATTGCATTGAATAGCGTGCAGCTAGACGTGCAGCAGACAGGATGCAACAAGGGCAGTAACTCCGGTGCTCTCCACCTCGGCTCATCGACTTTAGCCAAAGTCGTCTTCCGACCAACTCTCACGTGTACATCATGCATGGGAAGGTTACGGTAACGCGTTGCTGACCGGCACAACGTTCCCCGTTGGCCAAGTTCCAATCCTACATCTCTGCGGCGGCATTCTTACAATGTGACTTTTCTTTCGCTACTCAGTTTTCAAATCGCTGAAATACATTATTGTATATTCAAGATTGAATGCATAAATGCAATACAATATAGCAATGCACTTTCTGTTAAACACACTTGCAAATCAAAAATATAGCTAATAATATTGATGTTTAACTGTAATATCTGAAACATAACAAACGTATGAATAACTTCCTTTTAGATATGCTTGGACAATTCTAAACATAAATATTACAACAACAAAAAAAACAGTTTGAGGGCCAACTCCTTGGTGTCAAAGTACTTAAGACTACAAATGTTATTGTTCTTATTTGTAACGCCTGCCACTGCAAAATGGCAAATCAATAACAACTTTTTAGAAAAAGACAAGATGATTGGAGTTTTATTACTAAATGCTAAATACAAGAGGGGGGGGTTATCTGTCAATTTCAATTGATCACCAAAGATTGAGCAAGCAGAAAGGGGAAAAAAAACTACTTTAAAAAGAAAGAACACAAATGCAGCCTGTGGAAACCAGTGTTTACAGGTACATACCTGTGTATTTACTAAAACCAGTGTTTACAGGTACATACATACCTGCGTATTTACTAAAACCAGTGTTTACAGGTACATACCTGCGTATTTACTAAAACCAGTGTTTACAGGTACATACCTGTGTATTTACTAAAACCAGTGTTTACAGGTACAATGGATCAACATATTGATTGGTTCTGAAGTCTCAACCCCAATGTTAAAACATGAACTAATCAATATTACACACACACACACACACCTTATTCACTTCACATCAAGAGCACTGGCTCACTGGCACATGGGCAAGAGGAGAGAGAGACATAGAGAGGGAGAGATAAAGTGAAAGAGAGA
>OOFB01023697.1:3722-14313 GCA_900323305.1 Trachyrincus murrayi
AAAAAAAAAAAACCCCCCCCCCCCCCCCATTAATGGTATCGCCCTGCATAGAGAGCGCGGGATTGCGAGACAGTTCTCCATAAGAATAACAACAACCCGGATGCTTGATTATTCATAACATTTTTGGTGAAGGAATACCAAGATGGCCGGCTTGAAATTATTGTATGGAACTTCGGATCGCGTGACTCAAAGCCTCCTCTGCGTTAACCGCTAAGATCTTCCTTATGAAGATATGTGAAGTCTCGGCTCAGTTTTTCAGAACGGCCCAATGTCCGTAGCAGTCGGCATCCTCGAGCAAAAGGCGCCCCGACGTGTGCCTGCTCCTTCATGACGTACTGTATGTATCTAATAATGTACTCTATGTCGCATAGAAGCTTCGGCTAAGAATGACAGAACAGAATGGAATCTGATGCAGTTCAGCGTTTCTTTTTACATGAACCTTCAAAGTTGTGTGCCGTGTGAGTCGTTCAGCGGTTCCTACAGTGAGCAGAGGGTGGGTGGGGGTCATTTGTCCCCGTATCCGTGAGGGAGTTGTTAGTAGTATATTTAAACAGCAACTGACAACCTCTCCCCTGATGCATTAGCCAGGAATTATGCGCAAACATGCAAGTAAAGAACCAGACCACATCGTTTTTCACCTGGTCTGTCAGGTATGAGCGGGAAAATAGATGTGAAATAGGCTGAAGGTTAGAGTTACACATCCCTAATGTGCACTTGGCAATACCTCTAGCGTCAATATGTGCTAATTCCGCTCCGCTTCATAATGCCAAAGGAAGAAATGCACATTTATCAAACGTGGAAACGAGTGCAGATACGATTGTACTTTATTCATCCGTTGATGGATTGAAAATACATAAACTCTGGGTGTGAATGTATGTGTGAATGTGTCTTTAGTTTTTTTTATTTCTTTTCTTTTGTTTTCATCTAGTCCAAAGAAAACCCTATACAGTGATATGTAAAGTGTTTGTCAGTTTTTTGGGGGGCTTGTAGCCGTGAAGAAAGCAAAGGATTTGAAATATGAAACAATTCACAAAGCCAATCAGAAGCTGTCTGCCAGGAAACTGTGTGCCATCAAATGTTGGATGTTTGGCATACACGCAATGCAATCCTGCAGGCCCTGTACACTTACAGTAAATTGTTCCAAAATGACCGTTTCACATATATCTTAGGCCTACATTATGCAAATGACTGGAAATCCCCCTCACAGGGTGCAACTTAATCTCAATTGGCAGAAATCAGCATTTTCTAGCAAGTTCTAGAGAGAACGACCACACAAAAAAAACTCAGCCACAACAAAATAAAAAGTTGCTATCAAAGGTGTATGGGCTGCTTCGCCCACACCTGTTTAAAATGATTTTAAAAAATGTGTTTTCTTCATCATTTTTTTAACAAAGTGAATATATAAGTATATGCTTTTTTTGTAAATACAGCAGTTCTGTAAAAATGCCAAATCTGTGTCCGCAAACATCTGGTCAAATATAATAACACTGTATTTCCATAACAGCATTAATAAAAGTTACCTGCATCAAACTATGCTTAAAACTTGCCAGGTCACTCTTTCTTGATGGCTCTACCTGATGGATGTCAGCGTAGATGCTCACGTTACATCTTTAATGAGATTCACAATGCATTTATGCATGATTGAGGCACGATTTAATTGTCTTGTCATAACCAAAGTGATAACCTTGCATTGATGGCTGAATTTGATGTCCCGATTGGTCTCGAACACAAGACACACACACAACCAAATACACACACACACACACACACACACACACACGCACACACACACACACGCAGACACACACACACACACACAAAGCATTGACGGAGAGCAAGAAGAAACAAATCACATCTATCCATCCTAACCATCTAATTGATCTCCGTATTCGATGTGATGTCGCTACAGGAAGCAACATAACAGAGGGAGGAAAATACCCAACAAGCTGAGATATCTTCTGAATCCACTAACAAACAGAGATCAGAAAAACCCTGTTTGGGTTCAAAAAGTGAAGAAAAGGAAGCAAAACAAAATAGGTGTTGTTGTTGAGATCTGAGGTCGGCTGAAGTCAGAGATATCCATTTGTATCACAGCAGGAGGACCATACCTGTTCTGCCACTTTCATACTAGCTAGACTTGCCATCAGACAATCATATACTAGCCTATGTATATTGCATCATGTGTAGCTAGTATAGCATGTATAGCTAGTGTAGCATCATGTGTAGCTAGTATAGCATGTATAGCTAGTGTAGCATCATGTGTAGCTAGTATAGAATGTATAGCTAGTTTAGCATCATGTGTAGCTAGTATAGCATGTATAGCTAGTATAGCATCATGTGTAGCTAGTAGGCCTATAGAATGTATAACCAGTATAGCATGTATAGCTAGTGTAGCATGTATAGTGAGTGTAGGATGTATAGGGCTTGTACATCAGAATGCATCATGGGAGTTTTTGTTGGCGATACTCGGCCATATTGAGAGGACTCACGAGAGTTGTAGTACTGTAAAATCCTAAATCAATGTAAATATACCGTAACCTTGGCTAATGAAAACTTTGTTTTGCCACATCTCTGTGGCACTTTCAAACACAACAATGTCTTCCGGTAAT
This sequence comes from Trachyrincus murrayi, assembly GCA_900323305.1. Classification (NCBI taxonomy): domain Eukaryota; kingdom Metazoa; phylum Chordata; class Actinopteri; order Gadiformes; family Macrouridae; genus Trachyrincus; species Trachyrincus murrayi. Next base: position 6,332 of record OOFB01023697.1, read on the forward strand.
GACAAATACTTTCACGATTACTTACTAAACAATGACCAAAAAAAACATTAACACCAACATAATAACTTACATGTCAATGCTCCTATGCTTCCAAAATGGAGGCGGTCATTGCAATGTGGCGTCACGATGTACAAGCCCTACAGCCACTATATCATATATAGCCAGCGTAGCATGCATAGCATATATAGTAGGCCTATGTATAGCCAGCATAGCATGTATAGCATGCATAGCATATTGCTACAATGACACGCAGGCTTGGCATAACGCTGGCACGACATAGCCCATCCACGTCCTATTGACACGTCAAACAGCGTAATAGACCTGCTACACGTTTTACAGATGGACCGAAGAAGAACACACACACACACACACACACACATGCTGAGTGTCGTCTTGGCTCTGCTGACTTCTCACTACATTCGGTAAATATTAACACTATATTAAACAGTCCGGCTTAGTGTCACCGGGGAAACGCATTGGCAAGCTAGCTGCTGCGTTTGAGTGCACCTCAGAATTAATTTGACGTAACGCGAGACTGCTGCTGTCACGTGTCTGATCCCTGAGGCCGGCGTTCCGTGGATCCCTTATATGCGTAATAACTCTCAGCCCGTAAAATAAATTATGACAGTACATTTTTAGTATTCAGTAGTTTATGCATTTTTACACAGAATATACATATAATTTGCATGTATGGTTTCACAATATACATAGTGGTTTGAGCATGTACACAGTGTAAAGTTTCCAGTATGTAGTAGTGTTTAAGCGTGTATACAGTGTATAGTTATAGAATATTTTGCAGTTTAAACATGTAGCCTATAGTGTATGGTATTTAGTAGTGTGAGCATGTATACAGTGCTGCATAATTACATAACATGTTTCCACCTTTGTTTCAAGAGATTAAAACTGAGGTGGAATGACAGCAGATGGTCCAGCATGCCATATAAACACCAGAGAGGGAGAGAGAACTATTGGATATTAACCAGGACACATTATTCACAATATCCCACTCCTCTCCAGGCAATTGCCTACACTGCTCTGCCAGGGATGAAGTCTAAAGCTGGACAATTTACATTTTTAACATCACAACACTAATGTTCCAGCAACCAAATTATGAGATCAATATTGTCCATCCAATTAATGGTTAATTAACCAGGACCCATACATCAGCGGCTTTGCCCTCCTATTGGATTTGAGTGCAGTCCATGTGTGCGTTCGATAAAGCGTTCGATAAAATAAGGATTGCCTTCCCCAAGAGATGATCTCATGTCTATAGGGCTATGGATACTATGATGTATATACTGCACACCTTCTAGTTATTCACAAAGTAATTTCGGAGGGAACGGCCGTTTAAACATTATCCACAGGCAGCCAAGCTGTTTCAATGCAATCTCATTCTGGTGGTTTTCTGCCCTCCCTGCCTTTGTCCCTTTGGCAGGAATATGGATAAACCTGCACTGTACCGGAGATGTGTTCAAATATCTGCATTGTATTTCACACTCCCAAGACTACACTCCCGATGATCCCCAGCCACACTGTACGTGTTCCAGACTTCCAAATGTACAGAGCAGATTGCATCTGCAAACTCAGTGCAAAGTTATGCAGTGTGGGGAGCTGTGTGTCTCTCTGTGTGTGTGTGTGTGTGTGTGTGTGTTTCTGTGTGTCTGTGTGTGTGTGTGTGTGTGTGTGTGTGTGTGTGTGTGTGTGTGTGTGTGTGTGTGTGTGTGTGTGTGTGTGTGTGTCTGTGTGTGCTCATACAATTAGGGCTGAACAATTAATCGAAATATTATCAAAATCGCAATTTGGCCAAGTGCAATATTCAAATCGCAGGAGCTGCAATTTTGTGATAAGGGTATAATGTGTAAATGTAAATTTATAACACCATTATAAATGATAAAAGTACTGTAGTGTTGCAGAGATGCAACACATTTTTTTCTCCAAATGTAAGAAGACATGTTTGTTTGGTACAGACCCCAACAAATGTCACATCATGATTTTGTTTTTTCAATGAAAATGTAAATTGTGATGCAAAAATGATCATTCCCACTAATAGTGAATCATATCGCAATCGCAATATCTGTCAAAATAATCGCAATCCGATTTTTGATGATTTTCACCGTATTGTTCAGCCCTACATACAATGCTAGTATTTCTCCCCTTTTCCCAGAGAATAGCATTTCTACATTCTGGTTAGAGTTCATGTAGCGTCCTTACAGGCACACTGTCTGCCCGATGGCTGCTTGGGAATCCATGTTCACCAAGCTGGAAAACGAACAACCTGTGCAGTGGGTCTTCCTTGCAGGTGGGTTTTTAACTACACTACCCTCCCATCAGAGCAGCAATACCACCATGCTGTCCACACCACTCCACTCTCGGCCCTGCGGCAACTCGGCAACACGCGGCCATCTTGTTTTCGACCTACAGGCAAGCTAGTGAAGCTGGCCAAAGCCATCACGACCACCGGTGGGGGGGGTTATGTGGAGGGGCTCAGAGATTGGAGTGTGTCTGTGAGGCCATGGTGGTGTTGTGGTGTGACAGCATAGACAGATAATATATGCCGTTTTGTGGAATCTATGATATCATAAAATATGCCATTTGGTGGAATATATGATGTCATAATATGTAGTTTGGTGGAATACATTATGTCATAATATATCCCATTTGGTGGAATATATGATGTCATAATACATCCCATTTTGTGGAATATATTATGTCATAATAAATGTTATTTGGTGGAATATATGACATCATAACATATGGCATTTGGTGGAATATATGATGTCATAATATATGCTATCTGATGGAATATATTATGTCATAAGACATGTTATTTGATGGAATATATGACATAACAAATGCCATTTGGTGAAATATATATATATATATAGATATCATAATATATGGTGTATGATGGACACAAAGACCAAGACTTGTATACATTGTTAGCATGGGTGACCCCAGAGGGATCTGAACCCCCTTAACCCTGGCCAGGTCACAGTCATGATCTCCCAGTTGAGCTGGACAGGACCTCATACATCCACTCACACGCTGACACTCTGTAACCTTATAGATTTCCCTTCTGCGAGGAGGCATGCCGTCTCGGAAATCCCCCTAGTGATGGACAATAACGACACTCCACACAGTTTAACCAGAGAGCAGTGGGCGGTCGGATACTGTGAGTCTCAGCATGCCTTGGGGGGGGGGGTCTGATAACAGGGTGGAAGAACACTCAGATATACCGCTCAGTTCAACGCAAAAACCGAGATCTTAAGAGTTAAGCGGTGGCGGTTACAAGATGTCACAGGAGAGAGACTTCAATTTGAAAAAAGGGCTGTTCTGGAGAACCCCTTTTAAAGGGGCCCTATTTTACCACCAGGTGTGACGCTGATTAGCCCTTACAAAATCTACCCATTAGTGACATCACAAGTGGGAGTGTCCACCCAGATGTATGACCTACCCGCCAACACAGTGGACTCTATCTGGGTGGACACTCCCACTTGTGATGTCACTAATGGGTTTATTATGAAATGGCTTGCAATTGGCTAATCAACATCACACCTGGTGGTAAAATAAGGTCCCTTTAAGAATTTGTATGTAGACAATGTATTCAATTTCGTATGCCTCATTGTGTGATGAAGTAGACTTGGATCTCAGTATTCATGAAAACAATAGTGCTGAGAGTAGAAAAGCAGATGCCATTCCGCTTCAAGCCATATACAAAAATATAGTTTAGTCGAGTCACATAAGGTCCTGGTGTTTATCATTAAATACTCTTTTTAAACGCAGTAGCATTCACATTCTCCTCATCGGGTGGTCTTTCTTGTGCCAACTCGGTCAATATAAAAATGTAACGTGCAAAGAAATCAACCCTGGCCCACTTCTACACTTCCATCATGAACAGCTCCCTGGCACACTTGGGAGGAGCACTTTGGAAGGAAGTAGGACATTTCCCTGCCTCCTCCGGTTTCAATGTTATAACGTAGCATGTCGTACTGACAACGTGATTGGCTGTCAGTTCCCTGTCCTCAACAACTAGCAGTAGCGTGCCAGGAAAAGAGAAAAGAACGGGAATAAGACAACAGCCGAATCTGCACACGCAAGCAACCACAGCGTCCTTAAGCAGGAACATGATAGATGTTAAGCATCCATTGTGGATCCAGAACCCGGGCTAATTGCGTGTGTCTCAAGCTATAGTAATTGCATTAAAGTGTTTGATTTAAAAGGGTATTTAATGGTATGCTTCTTACGCAATTACACTCAAGTTACACTCAGCAGGTGCCAACGCTAGCAGTAATTGCGTGAGAGCGCGCAGCTAAACACGCGGTGTTGCCTTAGCATAGCACATCCTGCAGCCACGACAACAACAACAAAATAGCAGTCAGCTATTCTTCCTTTACTAATTGCTAACAACAAAATAGCATTCATCGGTTACATCCTTGCAAATTGTTAATAACAGGAAGACAGCATTTCGGGGAACAAAATAGCATTTACCGATTTGCTCCTTACGAATGACTAACGACAAAACAATTTAGCATTTACCATTTCTTTCTCGATGAAAGTCAACGAGCGCCAAATTCGGCAACAGAAACAGCAAGAGACAGTTGGAAAGTGACAGGCTAGCTGCCGGCAGGGCGTGGCTGGGGCTGCACATGCAGGACTTACCTATAAATCTTATATCTGGTAGTAAATCCTTGGCGGAATCTTTCCACAAAGGAGAGGTAACTCCGGGAGTGGTGGAAAGGGCCGCGGTCGGAGATGAGCCAGTCATACTGCTTGGTGACGTGTTGCTCATTGGCCGACGGGTCCGGGCGTGAAGACCAAGCTGTTATATGATTCCATATAAACAGGAAGCAGATGACCTCAATAAACCTCCAGTTCATGCTTTTTCCTAAGCCGCTCTCTGTTCATTCTCGCTCCATTCTGTGGAGACCTGTGGAGGGGGGGATGAGAGGGAAGTGGTGGTAGGGGTTGAGGGGGGGAGAGAGGTGGAGTTGGGAAAGGGAGAAAGAGATAAAGAAATTAAATGACAAGGTTCATGGAGACAAAAATCCCCATTCAAAGACAGTGAGACAAAGAGACTTGTTGGGTTGACAGGTTAATTGTTTTGCTGTTGAACAAATAACACTTTGCCCTCTTGTTTTGCCCCCCCCCGCTGCCCCAACATATTTGTAGATATTATTTAATATATCGTCCCCCATCCTGTTTCTTTTCAATTTTAAAAGGGGACACACAGATTGTTCTTCTCCATACTAACAAGTAATGTTGCCCTTCTGCAGATGCGTAGGAATTACCTTCCTGGTTGTATGGCCTTCTCTGGCTGCAGACTAATTGGTGCCATGATAAGTTCAGACAAGGTTAAGAGGCTATTTTATGATATGTTACGATGACATTATTCTGCTAATGTAGGAGAACTGCATCCCTCTCGCCCACCCCCTGCACCCTGAGCATAGAATTACAGAAAACCTGAAGCAACCGACAATTACAATTAATGTTTATGACAGATATATGTAACTCAACAGTATGTTTCTGCTAAGTATTAAAAAGGTAATGCTCTTTTTCTTGGGTTACATTTATTACAAGATGTGCTGGCCCGTGTTTTAAGAATCGATCTGTTGTTCTGATTGCATTTTGGACCAGAATCCTCTGAAAAGCAAACATGAAATATTTACAACTGGAATCTAACATGAAATTTGATTAGCTTCATGCACAACAACACTGAACGTCTGCAGTCTTAACCAACAGTGCGACTGATTTTAAACAATTCAACCCACACACGCAGAGAAGTAGTGGAACATAAAAAAAGCCAATATTAAATATGTGATCCATGTTTCGACATGTAACTACCTCTTTAGCTTTCTATGCACACCTCGAAAGACCGAAGAAATCCTAAAGGAGTTTTTTTGCCACAGCGCATTAAAAATGATATATCTGTTCTCTCCATACGGTCCCTGAATATCATTATTCCCATGCCAGCGGAATCAAGTCTTAGCAACTGATAAGAAACCATTTTCATCTGTAATTGCGTTTAAACAGCACTGCCCCTTCGCCCTAGAGCCCCCAACAGTGTGCCATCAAATTAGTGCTACAGTGTGCAGAAATCCTTCGCTTTCGCGACAATAACAAGTCATAAAAGAGCAGGAAGAACGTAATGAACCTAATCTCTCTCTGTGAAATAGAGGGTGAACTATTTGATTACAAAAGCTGAAATAATCACAGGAGCCTATTGTAACTAGGCACGCGTGCACACACACACACACACATACACACATACACACATGCACACACACGCGCACATGTGCAAAAACACACACACACACACACTAGCACAGGGCCAAACTGACTCGCCATATCTGCCAAGTCATCGGTTAACCAAGTAAATCGTTAGATTTTAGGGATGCAAGTGTTGCTAAATGCTAGCCCAACCTTCTGCTCAAAAGATGGGATGTAAACACAACAGTGGCCTGGGGCTTTTAAATTGAAATAGACTTGGAAAATAATTTAAATTACTTTGGCCTGCAGTCGGTGTAAAACGCCGTTTTTTTATGTACACATTTGATTCGTATATACGACGTACTGAAGTCATGGTTGAAGGTGTGACGCTAAAACCGGGTAAATATTTCGGAGCGCCAACGGGTGTTTTGAGGACACGATAGAACACGGCAGCACAAATTCAATGTCCTTCTCTGTATGCTAATTGGCTGAGGCTAATTTGAGATTAGCCGTCTAAAAGAAACAATAAGCCATCGCATAAGAGACTTCAAACCCGATAAGACTCGGAAAAACACACACACACACACACACAAACGCACGCACACACACAAACGCACAAGGTGTAATTGCTTTTCAATTACATATCGCCGCGAAATGATTCCATTAATTCAAATTCATATCACTACTGTCGATTCCGGCGGCATCAGACAATCCGTGCCAATTCTCCCAAAAATGAAAATATTGTTAGATTACAGCGTGCCCTTTTTTGCGGTCTTCCAACTGTGTAACAAATGCAGCAGGCGGTGGGAGAGAGAGTGTTGAATCTGTGTCTGTCTGCTCCAGCACCTCTGTTTGTTTGCGCCTGCAGAGATCAAAGCCGTTAGCGAGGCCCTGGCACAGCAGCGAAGCAGCTGGCCGTCCGGATTGGCCGGCCACCAGTCACCACCGCCCGCGTCTAACACCTCACCTCCCTCACACACACACACACACACACACACACAAACACATGCATGCACGCGCATGCACACATATGCGCCCACTGGCACACCATGCATGTGCACACACCCACACACACACGCACACACACACGCACACACACACACAGACACACACACTAATGGCATCAAACCTGCAATTCGTATTAGCTTGAATCCCCAGCATAATTGGACGCTGCAATGTCACAATGCTGATTGAAACAACAGACTTAGGACTCATCAGTAATGCTATTCTAATAAAATTTCACTCCTCTGTCTCGTTTCATTTGCCCAATCACAAATTAAATAGACACACATTGTACACACAAATTGAAACACTATCATTTATTAATATGCATGAACTGGGTGGCTCATTTTCTAAACACAACCGTCTTCTCAAAGTAGACAGATTTTGAATTTATCTCCCCTCTCAATGTTCATATGACTGGTCCATCGTAGACCGGCTAACATTACTGTACCGAGGATGGCCGGCTCGTGGGTGCAAATATGTTTTAATGGGAAAATCCAAGAAGGATCCGGTCTTATAATTCACTTCAACAGTAGACAAGGAAGCGAGCGCTACAAACACAAGATCTTGCCAGTCATGTCAAATCACTTCCCTAGTAATCCAAACGACGTAAACATTAAACGAACAGAGCCCCCAGCTGTTTCTGCTCCGTCTTTTCTACTACTCTTCCTTACACCCTGTGTGTCTGTCTAAATGTCACTTGCCTTTTCACACATCTGCCAGGATTCATCTCAAATATGTATTTTGAATACTAATGCGAGGGCGGGGGGGGG
>OOFB01023697.1:14955-25989 GCA_900323305.1 Trachyrincus murrayi
ATTCCTCGCGTCACACCGTTTCGGATTCATTTCACACACTTTGTGTGTGATTCCCACTGGGGAAGGTCTTCATCAGCAAGCCCATCGTAGTAGAGGTATAGGAAGATTTAAGAGGGGGCAGCGGCACTCCGACACCACGTCACGGGCGGGCCGGAAGCGTATGCTGACTGCCGCGGTTCCTCCGGGCGGCTTTCCCGCGAGTCAGTGAGTAAATACCAAGCGATTTGGACCGAAGGCAAATGCGAGGGTGACGCAAAGAATTTACAGAACAAGGGAAGGGAAGAAGGGTTCAGGGGGGGGGGAGGGGAATTCAAAAATGTCACTCCTGTTACATCACAAAAACGTAAGAAAAATGATTATCAACATTATTATGATAAGCCAGCCGTGGGCCCTGTCTGGCCGGGCGAGGTAATGGGCTGCCACTTGCAATTGCTGGCGAGTATCGGAGAAGAATGGGGAGAACAGGCCCCTGGCTAACTTAATTTGTACTGGATTCTTCCCCCCACCTCCATCGCTCTTCCAGCCTTCCTTCCTTTAGGACAGCGGTGGCACCTTGACCTTCAGAGGACACGGCTGAGCAAACACAACCCCCCCCCCCCCACCCCCACCCCCAGCTTGATAATGAAATGCTCCGTCCGCTCTGCTCAACCAATCAGCACAGCTCAGGGATGGGTGAGGGGAGGGGGGGGGGGGAGCTGATCAATGGCTGATTTTCAAAGAACAAACTAATTCACTAATGGTCTGAGTTATTGTTTCAATTTACCTGGCTGCGAAATTACCGTGTACAAATCTATTGCTGGGAGGTGGGAATCAATGGGAGCCGAGGACCAAGTATTGGAGGCGAAAGTGAGTTTTGTCCACCAAGCGAAACAGTGAGGGGGGGGCGTACAGGTTTGTTTTTATGGATGGCCACGTGAATAATAGGGACGTTGGGATGGTTTATGCAGTGCTTTCTAAAGAGAGACGGTATCTGTCTTCAAGCCAAGTGATTAATACGGTTTCAGGGAGAGTTCGGTGGCAACAGCAGCTTGGGATATTCCTGGGTTGGTATTCAGATAAATTAGGCGCATCCGCTAACCTTATGGACAATTAAACCGAGCGTGAGATGAGGTTGTGCTGAGGACGTGTTTGCGCTAATTCATGCATGAACTTTGTGCTTTTGCAATCAAAAAAGGTTAGAATAAATAATTCAGGGGAATTGGGCTGTTCAGGTTGCAACAGAAAATAAGTAGGAAAACATTAGTGGATAATTTGTGACTCTTATTTATGCTTGGGGAAATAAGACAAAAAAAGGCTCTCATATGTCTATTAATCTATCTATATGCATATACTGTAGGCCAACATATAAAAAAGATGCATTCGTCAACTTTCTTTTCTTTTTCATTTGTGGTATCTAGGAGCAGTTTGACAATCCTTCATTCCCCTGTTGAGCTGTGAGGTGCTAGCTGTGAGTGTGAGGTGCTAGCTAGCACGGGCCTAGCTGTGAGTGTGAGGTGCTAGCTAGCACGGGCCTAGCTGTGAGTGTGAGGTGCTAGCTAGCACGGGCCTAGCTAAGCGATTTGTCAACACATCTTCCAACCGACGCCGATGCGCTAGGCTGGATGCATTGCAGATGAAGATTGATCATTTGTCAACTCGCAAATTTGCTCTCAAGCTCTTTCTATAATTGGTCTGTGGTTTTTATTGATGGCAAAACCACTCGATGCTTTCCCTCTACTCAGCTCCACAAGGCCTCTTGTTTAAATGTGCTCCGGCCCTTAGCCCTGTCTTTCTAAAGCACATAGATACGTTGAAAGACAATATCGTTAAAATCATCCAAAACCAACTTGTTTACCAAGTCCCAGTGCCCGCAATACCTGTAGGCCTCCTTAAGGAAGATGCCCTGAAAACACCTACCTGCTCCTTAATGACAAGCATTTCAATCCACTGTAAGTCGCTTTGGATAAAAACCCATCTGCTAAATGACTGAATTAATTATAGTGAAGAAGTTGGAAGATCATTAGACTCAAGTCTAAATGTCAAAGCCGGGGGCCTTCACTCAACTCAAACCCCCACCCCGTAGGAGACACCTGACGTGGACACTGTAGTAGTCTGGAGAACAGGAGTTGCCAGGGGGTTGTAAACGACACTAGTGTTCGACACGACAGTTCATCTCTGCTCTGGCATGTAAATGTCAAGCGACGTTCGTGTCACAACCCGCGATCACGGTTTCATGGTTCCACTGTGTACTGTCCTCCTAGTGGTGTATCTAACCAAAATTAGACAGCCAGCCAAACTCCTATCACCGATGACACGGGTCAGGATAAAGCCTTTGAGCTCCTTAAAATACAGCTTGTGTAGTGCACGTACATTAAATGCACATTATACAACTTAATATAAAAACATCCAGCTATAAAATGGTAGAATCCCTGTACTGGAAAACAATTTAATACCACAACAAAGTAAGCTAGCCGCTACAAAACAGGAGTGCGCTTATAATTTACACAGCACACACAAAATAAACGCATTTCCTTAAGTCAATCAGTACAAAATATACAAAGATATATTTTAAATGTACATGATACACACGCCCGTCGTGAGCTTTGTTACTGAATGAATACTACTTCCTGCCTACCTATGTTGAATGCACTTATTGGAAGTCGCTTTGGATAAAAGCGTCTGCTAAATGACTGTAATGTAATGTAATGCTAAACTTAACATAACTAAATCCACCAGGGGGAGCCAAAAACGCAAACGAGGCGTGAATTAAATGAATGGCAGAATACACTGACGAGTCCAAGACGATGACTAACCGTTTCCTTCGTACATATCCTGTGCGGCGAAACGGCATGATGAATTGTAGGATTTAGAAGGTATGGAAAAAATATTATTTTTTCTATTATCTGTGTACAGAACCTCAATTTGTTTGTGTGGGGTTTTTGTTTTCAACAAAAGCCAAATCCACTTCATTGTACTAATTTGAAAAAGCACGAGAGGCGGAGGTTTTAATAAAAATCCTGCGAGACTCATCACATGCACTGTTGGTAATTTCTTAATTACCACAGATTTAATCGCTGGATTCTGCTTTCTTTCCGCACATGGATAATTCTCTCCATAAAAAAAACAAATCCATTTCGATTTTGCCAGCTCTGCTATTGGCGTTGATTAAAAGTGCCAACGTCATATGTGGTGAGGTAACGGTGGTGTGTCAGCTAAACCTGAACCATGGAACATTTTCATTGAAGCCATTGCTTTTGTCCAAAATTGGATTTCCTCTGCTTTTTTTTCATCCATAGACTTGATTGGTTTAGAGAGGGGAGGAAATGCCTGGTATGAGTGTGCTGCTGTGGGTGGTTAGGTTTCATCCTTTAGACACTCATCATTTTAAAATAACTTTGAACAGAAGGGATTTAATATATAGCGCAGGCTTCAAATCTAAGGCTACATTTCGCCCACCACCCTGTCAGAGATTGGCAAAAGTCACAGGGACAAATTCATATATAGATTGTGTTCATATTGAGTCATAAGTTATAGCGATCAACAAACAACTACATGCAATAACGACTATACAGTGAACTACAATGACAACAAACTAAAGTGTAGATTGTGGACCACACGGCACGACTGTGTAGTCTGAGCTGATTACGTCATCAGAGCAGTGTTTTTGTACAGATCTTACTCTCTCTGTGACGTCATGAAGCTGAAGCTGCTAATCCATGCAGGTGAATTGAATCCGTGTGTTCGATAAATATTGACTTTATTTGACAGTGTGATTACCATGGAAAGAGGCCTTAAAGTGAAGCTGTGTGGGGGGTGTCTCCACCGCTGTCTCTGTGACGCATGACAACAAAGCAAGCAGACAAGAATGGATGTACAATGTGGAGAAGGAACACCGTGAGAAGAGGAAAATGGATGATTGAACGTGATAACCGCTCGCTTGTCAAACACATTTATTGTGTGCATATTGCTTTTTATTCTAGTATTGGGCATTTTTAGGTTCTGAACATTTACTAAATAAAGTATAAACATATTATTTCCAAAGTTATAAATATGTGAATGTATACACAGTTAATCAGGGGGAAATACAGCGCGTTGTATTCCATCGACTGAAGAAAACGTTTTAGAACCATTTTTAGAATGAATTCTACAACGCGGGTGGAATGAAGAACAACTCCTACTTAATACGTCATAATGCCTCGCACTTTAAGTTCCGAACACAAGCCAAGCAAGACAAGGTGATGATGATGATGATGTCACCTTTGCGTGTGTCACACCACCCCCTCGCCGCCTTTGCTCAACTTTCCAGCTTTCGCAGTCACTGCAAACTGCTGTTTGCTGGCTACTTCTGAAAACACGGAACAGCTGCCGGCCTCCCCGGGGACAGGACGACTGGCATAGCGAAGAGAACTTCCATCCCCAAATGCAGTTTGGGGGGGGTTATTTTCATGCTCCCCCGGCATACCCCCGACACACTGATGGGCCGCCATCTCGGAATTTACTGACCTAATTTACTCCACCCCTCCCCCCCACCCCTCTCCGTGTCGGATGTTTATTTCCCACCTCGCTCCTTGACGAACGAAAGCGCGAGTGCTCAGGCGACTCCGGGACGAGGAAGAATTTAGGAGGGACCATCCGAGACCGGCGGTCGGCCCTTTGTCGCCGGGCCAGGGGACCCGTGTGGCACGGTCACTGTTCTTAAAATTCAACGTCATAAATTTTTGCGGAATGGAAAGAGAGAAAGGCGAGGGGAGCGGCAAAACGTCGAGCCGATGGCTTCAATAAATCAGTGAAACCTGCTGAGACACCGAGCAGATGGCTGGAGAGAAGGAAAAAAAAAAAAAAAAAGGCTCCATCGCTCCCGATCTCAAACTCCTCGCAGACGAAGCATTAAACATCCGAAGTGTTCGGTGAGAGAAGACTTTTTCTTTTTGTGAAGTTCAGTTCAAAGAATGAAATATCCAAATCCCCCCCTCCCCCTCTCTCCCCTCCCCCTCCGGACATCAGACAATTACACTTGAAAGAGATTTATCTGGAGTCTACAGTCTCCTACACGTGTTGTGTCAAAGGCCAAACGTGTCCGAGGGTTATATGGACTCTCACGCACACGCACGCACACACACACACACACACACACACACACACACAATACCCATCTACCATCCACCAGTCTCCAGTCACTTGAGAAAAGCGGCCTTGTTGTGACCGAGGGTCGTATTGACTTTGGTCCCAGTGATTTATTATGCCGGGGAAGGGAGGGGCCTTAATCAAAACGTTTGCTTTGTTACTCAACTCCTCCGATTACATCACGGTCCGCTACGCGGTCCTCCAGGTCTCATGTGCTGTTTGTCGTCTACGATATTATCCATATATGTCATGTACCCACCCCCACCACCACCACCACCACCACCACCACCACCCACATCTGCTGCACAGTGCCCACGTCGTGTACCCAACACGTATACAAACACAGCGTCCAAAGAAATGGCTATTGTGTATTGCGGTAGCGGTTATTAATCAAGACGGCCCATGTGCTTGAAACAGTGGGGGGGGGAGTGTTATCATTTGAATAAGTGGTCTCTTGACACTTTGGCTCCCTGGGCACGTCCCTCACACCGCTAGCCTGAAACCTGAGAGATAAATCCCACCCGTGTTTGCCTTTTCCTGCTTCTCTTCTTCTTCTCTATCTCGTCCATTTGAGGAGGGCTTTAGAGTTGTGTGACGGTGCGAGGAATTTCATCAGCCTTTTGAAGCTCTTTCCTTTCAACTGCGGGCTCGTATAAAAAAAAGGTGATATGAAAATCTGGAAAAATAAACATTTTATATCAAAGCTATACAAAAAAGAAATTGACTTGAAATTGACCATGTTAAGAGTGTTCTGGAATCAGTCGTGTGGGCGGAGCCGCTGAAGTGTCCGGGTGGAGGTCAATGGTCGTTCCAACAGCCAAAAAAAGCAACTCCCTTTTCTATATAAATCCTTTCAACATATATTACGGAACAGAAATGGTAAAAGCAGCAGTCCATTCTCTGTGGTGATACCTTCTCTAATACAGACACACGCGCACGCACACGCACACGCACACACACCCCCCCCCACACACACACACACACACGGTATAGACACCTTTATGCCTGATATGACAGAGAGCTGCATTTCTGCTGAGGGAAGCGAGCTCTCTCCTCTCCTCCTCATATCCCTCTTTCATGTCCTGGGAGGAGGTTATCATCGGGAGAAATGTGCCCTTGATATGGGTTGCACCGCCCTTCTCCTCCCCCCCCCCCCCCCTCCCCCGTTCCCTATGTTAAGCTTGGAAATAGAGTGCTTTTGACCTCTCGCCTTTGAAATCCCCTCGCCTCCGCTCCTCCTCCTCCTCCTCCTCCTCCTCCTTCGCCCCCCACCTCCAAAGCTGTTTTCTTGGACTTTTTTGCCATGAGGCTAGCGTGGCCATTGGTCCGTTCATCCTCGCAACTTTTTTTAAACTTGTTTTGTTTCCCCAGCTATTTGAAGATGAATGGAAATGGGGGAAAAAAAAACCTGTATAGATTCTACGAATACCTATGCACCCCGGGCGCGGCGGGACTCTGTTCATTTCGTGCAGTCGCGGGCGTGCCGGGGTAGAAGCAGGCTCTTCGTCATTTCGCGACGGGAAAGGCCGATCGCTCGTTCAATAATTCACGCGCAGGCCAGAGTTCTTTTCCAAACTCATTCTGTGAACCGAACCACGGCAATGCCAAGTCGCCTGCAGATTTGTGTTCGGATAGTGCCGATGCCTCCTCCTCCGCCTCCTCCTCCTCCTCCTCACTTCATCAAAACATAATGAAGAATAGATTTTCCTACGCGACCTCTGCTTGCTTGCTTGCTCTCTCTCTCTCTCTCTCCCTCCCCTTCTCTCTCTCCCTCCCCCTCTCTGAGAGTGTAAAGGCAGCTTCATAAATTGTTAATTACATTCAAGATGAAAATAAAATAGCGGGCGCAACTATATCCATCTCTATGTTCCTTTACACTCGCTCTGTTTATATCGTTGTCTGACTGTGTGTTCCAAAAGTATGTTTAAGAGCGATTTCCTTAAGGAACCCGGGCATCCAAATAGGTGTTTGTGGCGATGCCTATGATGCCGACTCAGCAATAAGTTCAAAGAAATATTTACACCCTCGAAACCAACCGTCTTGTTCGGGGGAATTTTTTTCCATCGGCCACAACGACCGCAAAATAAAAAAGAACCCCCAAGCTAAAATACTTCTGTGGTACTTTTGTTCCTGCTCACTACCATGACTTGTACACAGTGTGGCCTCTACTCTGCCCTACATTGTCAGCGTGCTGAGTGTGCAAAACGCCTGCAAAGGATACTGCTCCAGCAGGCTTCACCTGCGCCGGCCCCTCCATCATTAAAACTAACAACAGCACCTCCATCAGCAAGACAGCACAGAGGTCTTTGGGGAGAGTGTGTGCGTGTGCGTGTGTGCGTGTGTGTGTGTGTAGGTGTGTGCGCAGGGCGTGTGCACGTGCTCCTGCACGCACCTGTACATTAGCGGAGCTTTTTCCATTTTGTCCTAACATTGGCTCCATTATCGCTGTGCCATCTCTTCTGTCACAACGCTTGTCGTGTCGACGGAATATGACATCATCGCTGCTTACAAACAGTACGAGGCAAGTGTGCGTTGCTTTCCCGTGCAAACGGTGCGGTCGAGTGACGAGCGGTGTGGCACTCACCGTGCATGTTTAGGGACTTTGAAAGCAACACGGCAATGCTGCATGGCGTTGTTAAAAGCAGCGTGTAGGTGATGTGCCAGGAGTGTATAAGGTATGTAACGTGTCGTGTATGAGGGTTATACAAATGGTGTCTACGGTATCTACAAGTAGTGTATACAATATGTATAATCGGCTATGGAGAGGAAGTGTATAATGTATGTTCAAGTGGTGTATGAGGTATGTGAAGGCTTGTAAGGTATTTGGAAGCGGCCCTTCTCCTAGCCAATCACAACCCACCGCATACGTTTCCATCTTTTGAACCAGGAATAGAAACTGAGGAGAACTGGATCTTACACTAAAGAGACGCTGATTCATGTATATACGTGTGTGTGTGTGTGTGTGTGTGTGTGTGTACAGTAAACCTCCATAGCATGTGCGAGTCAGCACACCGTCAGCAGCCTGACGCCAATGAAACAGGACTTTTCTACCGTTCTTGCTCAACCGAGTCTGTGTAAGCACACTCCGGCTAAAAATGTATCGCAGTTTTATTACCTTCTTCGAGGGCTCAGATCACAGCTGCACATGTGGCGCCTCATTTATTATTTAGTTTCACCTTCACTTAGGCGCATATTTAACACATTTTTCAGATTTGCCTCCTTTTTTCTTTATTTAAATCATTCCAAGTATCCAAAAATCCCAAAAAACAAATGTGGATTCAATTTTTTGCGCAACAACTATATATACACACACAAGCCAATCTGGGAAATAACAGATAACGTTGAATTTGAATAATGCATGCATGCATTTCCTGCTGTTGGCTAATTTTGCCTGAGACTGACTAAAATTAGAGACACTTGACTGGAGAGAAAACGAGGGAGTGGGTTGCCAGGTTGGCATAGCTCAATCAGCGGGTAAACAAAATATTCCTGTCATCAGTGGGCTCCCATCAATGTGTATTTTACACGTTTTTCCGCCCCGTTTTCCATAAGGCCACATACGGAAACCGAGTGAATCATCAGCCTGATGATGTGGAGCATATGATAAATATCGTGATCGGCCGATATACACCCTAAACACGTGATCGGCCGATTAACTTCAAATTGGCCGATTACAAGAGCGATCACATGACTCAAAAACTATTGTGCACAAGATGAATTGTGGACAAAAACGTAAAGACGCACCGTCATTATGTCACGTCACTGATACCATTAATGCTTGTCCTGCATTTTACGTAATTCCTCTTTAAAATTACCCCGACTCTCAATAAAGGTAGGCAACACGTAACCACAGAAATAGCCCGTTTGGTTGATCTCGGTTATAGGACGCAATAACCAGCCTGCATCTCACTGGAGAACGGGCTTCACTCTGTGTTTTAGTTTTTAGGTTCGCGCAAAAAAGAGTAGGCATACACTTGTCATTATTCACACATCCCCATGTTAGTTGAAACTATGGAAGTATCTATAACCTCATAGGACAAGGCTGCTCCCCGCTAATTCCTTCTGCTTTATTCTGCTTTTAAGATGAGCGAGAGCGAACGGCATAACCCGAGCGCTACGTAGCCAAACGATTGCAGCCACAGTACTTACATGTCAACATAGTTCCTACAATGTGAAGCAAACCGGGGCTTTGTCGAAACCTAAACTTCATAACAGCGCTGTCCGCTGTGAAGCCGCTGACAGGGCTCCTTTCTCCTTTCATTTCAAAATAAAATAAAATCGGTGCTCGGAATCGGCCTAAAAATATAATAAAATCGGCGCATCCCTATATTTCTAATCAAATGATGGCAGACTGTATGGGAGTATCTGCACTACGGTTGATACACACCACCACCACCACCACACAGAAATGAATGTATGGATTTATCTATTGTGAGAGTGACAGAAATGTATCTCTGGTCAAAACTAGTAAATGGATTGGCTCCTGGGTCCAAGCCCCGATGCTTGCATCAATAACAACACACATCAATCAAGTCTCATATTCCTGGCGACTTTTAACGTTCTTTACAAAACTCCGACCGACATCGACCAGTTCTCTCATGCTGTTCTTTGCGTTGCCTTAACTCTTCATCTCTCGTCCAAGTGTCCTGTGCACGTCCAAGTGTCCTGTGCCAAATAGGAAAACATGTAGGGAGTGCGAAGCCCCTCCCCCCCCCCCCCCCCCCCCCCCCCCCCCCCTCTCTGTGGCAATTCCCCTTGCCCCACTCCGTCTCCCTAATAGGCTCCTTGCTTGCTCCTGTTCCGCGATCACCGGGGTGACAAGATTAAAGAATGGCCCCCATCGCTTCCCGGGGCAGACGGAGCTGGGAGACGGGAGGAAACAGTGCACTGTAATTACTGTTAAATCGAGCACACTGCCTCTTTCTTCCTCCCTCTTCCTCTACCTCTCCCCCACCCCCACCCCCATCCTCCATCCACCCTCCACCTGGCCCCAATGTCACCGTGAAGGGCCATGAGAGAAAGAAAGTCAGAGGAGGGTTGGGGAGGGTTGGGGAGGGAGGGTGCTGTGATGGTGGTGGGGTGGGGGGAGTTAAATGTACCAGGTGTTTTTCTTTTGTTTTTTTTCCTTTTTCTTCTTCTTCTTCTACTGCTGATATTGCAGTTAAGTTTTCCGGGGGTGATTCAGGGCCGTTCGACCTGGCTTTCTAGCTTCACCACCACCACCCTCCCCCATCAGCACACACACACACACACACACACACACACAAGCGCGCGCACACACGCACACACACACACACACACTTATAAGTCCCAACAGTGTGCTCACATCAAGCGGCTAAGCGGAGGAACAGCGGCGCCGGATCACACTGTGGCCACAGCAGCAGAAGCAACATCTTGGTGACTTCCTGTCCTCTGTGACTACAACAGGAAACACGCTGCTTCTATAAATACAGCGATCCCCGCTTAAAATCCGACCGCAGTGAAACGCAAACCTCCACGGTCCCAGGCGCCGCACACACGCACAGACGCACACACGTACACGCACACGCACACGCACACACACAGGGAAGGTGAACACTAGACGACAAAGGAAGTACAGGTGCACTGCATTTTCTTTTTTCTTTTTTTTTGGTTCGGTGAAAAACATTTTTTTCCGCTCTCTTTGTCCCTCTCTGTCCCTCTCTCTTTACCCTATCTCTCCATGTCTCTCGCTCTCCATTTTCTTTTGAACCAAAGGTGAGAGAGAAAGTGCAGCGCAGCATTAAAGATGGATCAACCACGGCGATGGTCAATTATCATCTCCTCGCGTTAGAATTTTTATTTCTCCTCTTTTACATCCTTGGGCGTACATCTCCTGCTGAAAACCCCATGGTTTTTTGGTTCTCCTCCTCCCCCCCCCCCCCCCCCCCCCCCCCCCCCCCCCCCCTCTTC
>OOFB01023714.1:2211-12543 GCA_900323305.1 Trachyrincus murrayi
GGGTTTAGCCGTGGGGGAGGGGGGGGGGGGGGTGCTAGCTTACAGATTATACCATATACAACCTAAGGAGTGTCCATACGGACTCGCTGAAGAAGGGCCAGACAGTCACGCTGTTTGTCTTTCCAAGTGTGAGTTCACCAGGAGTTCAGCGAAGCTCCCTTGATGCGTGGTAACTTGGGTGTCTGTCGACGGACGAGAACATACACACACACAGACGCACACACACACACACACACACACACACACACACACACACCCTCCACCACGTGCATAACCAACGCAGTGACATGCAGTGACATGAACTGGAGGAAAGAGGAAGAGGCCATTTGGAAGATCAACACGGATTAACATTAAATTAGCTGCCAGTGATCTACTGGAGCTAAGTCCAAGGAACCAGCGTGAAACCAGGGTCATATGTGCAACAATAACACACACACACACAAAAATAATAGTGTGGACCACGGACCCCCTTGTGATTGTGGTTTCACCCCCCTAGCGGGGAGAGAGACGTGCACATTGGAGCGCACGGACATGCCTGCTGTCCTGCTGCTACCCATGCAGGAATCTGGCGAAGGGAACGTGCTGAAAGACATCTGGGGCAACACGAAGCCGTCCCTATAGGGGCAAGCGCTGGGCTTAAGTTGCATGTATTCTGCTGCTGCCGGCCTCTTATGGCTCTCCATTACACTAGTTTTTGGCCGTGCGTTTCTCATGCGTTGACAAATTGTACTATTTCAATGTTCACACACTCATCTTCTTACATACACACACACACACACACACACACACGTACAGACAGACACCCAGGCACACTCTCACAGACACATAGACACGCACACACACACACACACACACACACACACTTACAGACAGAAATACACACACACACACACACACTCTCTCACACACACACTCTCACAGACACACACACACACACATGGCCATCGCTCTACATCCCCTCCACGTCGTCACCCCAAAACGGTTTTGATCCTGATATGATTCTGGTGATTTAGAGATGATGTCATGCCTAATGTGGCCCTTTATCAGACGCTCCACAGATTCTAGTCCTATAAACACAAGCCATCTCCTCTCACTCTCTTACTGTCTATGTCTCTCTCTCTCTCTCTCTCTCTCTCTGTCACGCCCTCACTCTCTCTCTCTGTCTAACAAAAGGCTTTTCCCCGCGTTCACATTAATGACATCGCAAACATGAAACAGATTAGTCCATTCCAACCGCCGTGTCTGTAGTTGTGCAGGAAAGTGACCTGCATGGGCCAATCAGGCTCACGCAGTGATTCTGACAATAACAATGCTAGCAACAAGAGGCACTGGCTAACGACCCAGCACCAAACACAAAACAATAGCTGTGTTTTGCACTGCAGTGAATTTCTAAAGGAAGGATACAGGCTTAAATGACACTGTGTAGTTACAGGGTGTTCCATGAATTAATAACATACTAATTACATGATGTTACGTGGTGTTACCTATATGTATAGTGCAATAGTAGATAATAATATTTGAAGTCAGCAATTGCCATTTTGAGTCAACAATTCTTCTCACAATTCTGTTATTTATTTAATTTTATTCATTATTATTATGTTTATTACACATTTCTTGTAATTACACTGTAACAAGTAAACTAATGTAAAGTGTTACCAAATTGCTTAACATCCATATTTCTACATCACATTGTCTAAAAGGAAATCAAGTTTAGGTGTGGCAACGTGAGATACACGGGCAAGCCTTGTACATCACACAACAGACACATCGCCATGCTGACTACGGGCCGTCTACGCTTTAGACGTATTGTCCTGTTAAGAATGGACAGCTGGAAGTATGAATACAACTCAAGTCAAACTTAATTATTAGAGACATTCTCGGTTTTGGATTGAGGAGGACATGCGAGGTGTTTTCACGAACAATAACGTCACGTTGCAGAGTCCCGCCGTGGGAGACCGGGGAGACTAATTAGCCGGTGGAAGCTTACTCCCGTATGGTGTGTGCGCGAGCACGGTTTCCCGGGAATAACACTGTGTGCTTTTTTTTTCTTTTCTGAACAGGATCACACGATGCCTTCAACAGACTCTGCATCTGCCTTTCCCCTTCAGCGTCGTCCAAGTCGTCAAAGCTCCTCGAGCTCCTCAAGCCAAACACTTTTCAGAGACTGTGGAACCAAACCACAATCAAACCGTGACTCTCAAACTTTCCACCAGTCATTTTGGAGCCATTTTCCTCCTCCTCCTCCTCCTCCTCCTCTATTCCCCACTCTCATTCTGTGTGTGTAACTTATTTTTATTGGGGTACAGAGGACCCTAGTCATATCCTTTTGTGCATTGAACGGTAAAATCTCCGACAAACAAGTCAGTCAGTCAAGTCAGTACGGGTGAGCGGCTACCACGTTCTATCCTCTGAACACAACCTGCCCTCGAAACCTTGGCCCGAGACGTCCGGTACTTTATCTTCCAGGATACATGTACTGTCGAGGAGTGACGTGAACGCGGGGCCCGCCAAACCAAATAAACCGCGGCACATGGCACGTAGCTCGGGGGGGGGGGGAGGAAGACAGAGCGCTGTGGCGGCCCGCAGAAAGACAGCTGACGGTTTCGCCCGAGTGTCTCATCTACTTCTTCTTTGGTTTCGACGGCACTTTCTCGTTTAATCTGAGCTGGGGGAGTGTGGGTTTAATATGAATGGTGTGTTATGCTGGAAGCCAGGGCCCGAACTCCGGGCTCCCAGCCAGTACAAATACAGATGTTGGCCCCACATCGAGATCCATTTCACTGTGATCTCACTCTGGACGCGGGCCCCACGGCTTGCTGATGTTGCTGTTTTCCCATAACTAACAAGGAAAATCAAAGCTCACCAATAACTTATGCATACCAATAAACATCCAAACAGTTTTGTTTTTGAACTGCCCGACCAGGATCTGTCGGAAATATACTGTATATATACCGTATGGTAGAAAGAGATTCTTTGTAGTGGACATGTGTTTAAAACTACAGATAGTTATCACCACATGAATGGGAGAACAATATAACATGCGGAGGGATTTTACATGGCTGGCCTTCCCCTGTTTTTTCTTCTTCAGCGTTCCCATTAGTTCAGACACAGATAATGTAAGCAGTGATTCATGTTCTCTAAAGAGCACCTGATCGAGATTTATACGCCGGCTGTGCATAAATTCTCCAATCTAATCCATCAGGCAGACAAAGGAGAGGGTTGCAATAAAAGTCAAACCCTGGCGGAGAAGAGCAGAGATTTATCTGTGGGGTTTACTCAAACACGGACACATAATGCCACAGCCACGAAAAACCCACGAGACAGCTGGGATTAGTCGAAGCCATAGGTTCAGCCAAAGGAGGAAAACTTTGCAAGACTCTCTCCACGGGCCTGACGTTTAACGGCGTCTCCATCAATGCTGCACGCGGTAAACACATGCAGGCCTCGGGTTTGGCATGTAAATACAAGAGGAGGAAATGTGAGAGTTTTTAGACCGTGGCGAATGCAGTGGCTTTCATCTGTTTGACTCCAGTGTCGACTTTAACTTTGCAAAAAGCAGGTAACCTTTGGCTAACACCGTGTGCTGGTCATAATGTTAACAGGTCTGATATATGTATAGTACAATAGTAGTACTTTTTTTTCAGCAATTAAAGCAGCAGAAATATGTGACACTTGAAATGTGACCTTTCAAAATCCCCTCATGGGCTGATCTTTGCTGGGAGTTTCTACTGTCATTGGCTCCCTTCCATATACAGGACTTCAACTCCCATGAGTCAACAATTCTTCTCTCAATTTTGTTGTAAATTGTATTTATTATTATTATAATGTTTTTTAAATTCTTTAATGCTTAGTGCGTAACCATTGCAAAGCAAATATTTATTGAGAAACAACTTATTTCAAATTATTTTTATGCAGAAGAGGTTTGGAAGACTCGACATTTGCCCAAGGGGGAAATACTTAATTTAGATACAAACAAATAATGGCCTTAAAATGAGTGATACATTAACCAATGCAAAATAAATATTTATTTGAAATCTACTTATTTCAAGTCATTTGTATGCAGAAGAGGTTTGGAAGACTCAACATCTTCCCCCAGGGGGAAATACTTAATTTAGATGCAAACAAATAATAACCTTCAAATTATTTAGGACACTTTCCTAAAGTTAAATTAGATTTCATTAAAAATAATGAATTCAACATGTCAATTATTATTTTAAATGAATAATTATGTAGTTCTCATTAATTTGATTGGCCAGTGCTTGTTCCGTTCTACCGGGATATAATAACACAGATGGATTGAGTAACCCAAAATGAACCCAAGCGTGCAAATACAACAATGTCTCAAGCTTCTGAAACTTCATATATAAAGTTTCACTGCCTTTAAAAAAAGAAACAACCTCTTGTCAAAGAGGCAGAAACGTGTAGAAAATAGTTTTCCCTATCCGAGCTGTACAAGAGGTTGATTATAGCCCTCGGGGGTGTGCTTATGTGTGAAGGAGTGAAACATCTCGCCGGCCGACACGGGCCCTAAATTCTTCTCACAATGACCAAGCACCAAAAAATATATAAAGTGTGTGTAAAGGTTTGAAGTGTGTATTCACTTGAGACGACTCTGTGTAAGCACACTGTCTCTGGGGGGGGTGGGGGGGGACTACTAGACATACAGAGGGGAGGAAAAAAAGGCACATAATTCATCTCCATTACCTCACAGAGCGTCTGTCACAGGGAGCCAGCTCACTCCTTACCCCCTGAAGTCAGTTGACGAGTGTCCCGAATCAGGCCCTCGTATGTGCTGCTATGGCCCATACACATTTGTGATTTTATGTTTGTGAAATAACAGCATGTTTGTGAAATAACAGTGCAGCAGCTCAACTCCGGTGTCTCTCTTTGTATTTCAGTCGTGTCATGGATTCCTCTGTTTGTTTGTGCGTTGCTCAGATGACTTTGAATGCAGCGTGTCCGACAGTATATTGAAGGTAATGGAATGTTGATGAACACATTTTTTTTTTTGGGCCAACTCTGATATTTTTTACTTACTCCTTATAAAAAAAAAGCGGGAGTGAAATATTTGAGGGCTGCACTCGGTTTCCGAGACAGGGTTGAGCAAATATGTATTCCAGGCACCAGGATAAGCCAGCATTTTTTTTGTGTGTTTTTTTTCCATTCGCATATGAAAACACAATGCCAGGTACACTTTTCAATATGAACACTTTGCCTGTTCTGCCCCTGGGTGTTTGGAGTGAATTACACACAAATGCTGGCATTGGAATGGAGAATTCTCATTGCTTTCTTACGAGCACCCCTTCACCGCACACACACACACACACACACACACACGCACACACACACACTTTAGCACAAACTACAACACTCCAGTTGCCTTAAGATGGAAAATGTCATCGCTTCCGCTTATTTTAATGACATATAAAAAGTCACACTCAAACAGACACGCACGTGCGCTTACAAAGACATTTAATGGCCTCCCTTCGGATGTTTAACTGTGCTACCATCAGTGTACCAGTTGTACATTTGTTGTAGCTTGGTTGGTAGTGGATGTCAACTCTTAACACTTGATAAATGACATCATTTGTAAGTGGGGGTCATTTAGCAAGTAATCTCTATCAACAGATATCTGCATATGAATGCAGAATCTGTAGGCAAGGGACAAGATTTTGGTATCGTAAGCATTCTGTTTTCCATTTGTAGTCCAAGTTGTATTGACCAATCACGTTTGAGCGGCCTTTGGTTGCATCTGGGTAAACAGTCTGTGTGGAGAGCAAAAGAGGCAGAACGCATTGGCCGAAATGAAATCTCTGAACCCATCGGCTATCGCCTGATGACGATTTAGCTTTTTATTAGCTTTGTTTAAACGGATCTGCATTCTTATGCAGATATCTGTTTCAAGAGATTAGACGAAATGTTGTCTGGACTCAAGTTTCTAATCAGACTGTAAACAATGACTGGCAGACGGAAGAGGAAGTCTTGGCCTGGATATCCGCTGGCTACACATGAAGCCCTGAAACATTGGCCCCGCCCCCAGAGGGAGCTAAATCATCGCCAGACGATAGCCGATGGATTCCGAGATTGTTTAGCCAGCACTGCGAAAGAGCAAGGCGCTGTATAGGCCTGGACATAAAAGTGGACTTTCTGAATGTATTGCCTGTGTATTTTTGGCTCGTGTAATGTCCAGATGACAATACAAAAATCTACTGGCTGCCAGTTTTTTGCAAAACATGCTTCACATGGATTCCATGGACACATGGAAGATGAATCTCTATCTCATATGAAGATGAGATTTTGGGCTGGGTGTCTTCAAATAATCCTGGAACCAACTGTGGGCTACATGTAAATGCTTTAGGTGTGTGTGTGTGTGTGTGTGTGTGTGTGTGTGTGTGTGTTTGTGTGTGTGTGTGCTTTGCCTAGACTTGTATGGGAACAGAAAACCAATTGCTTTGATTGAGGTGTTAATAAAACTATTAACATACAATTCACGACTAGTTCAGTACATTGCATTAATTTATTTTAATCACAAGAAAATGTACATACATCAACATTGACATTTAGCATAACAATTAGGCTGCTGTATTAATAAACTGTTGCATTTGTAATGTACTCTTCGTCTTAAGGTGTTAGAACTTAGAAAGTAAATGACCTGGTCCATTACTTTACTTTAGACAAATGAGCATGTTGTCAGACCTTTGAGTATGTGGCAGTGCTCGGAAGAGAAGCTGTTCTTCATCACTCATCATATTCTGTATGCGTAGGCCTACAGGTAGACTTCCTCCGTGGTAATGCTGTGTCCTTCCACCACGTGCGTCATGCCTAGGTCGGGGTCCTTGTCGCTTATCGCTGCTGACAAGCCTAGCCCGGGTAAATCAATGCCAATAAAGACATCTGGCCACTCTCAGAAATCCAGGTGGACTACCTTGCCCTACCAAAAGCACTAAATCTCCCCACCTTCTGCTGCGTCCTACGCCTTACGAAGGCGTTACCTTGAACAACAGATTGGATACACTACTATTGACTTTCTAATCAGTTGGCTGGAAACGCACCCAGGAGTTAGTCTTGTCCGCTTTCCAACGTTGGGCTAAAGGCACCCACCGCAGCAGAGTGTCGCGTAGGAGCCAGGATGTAAGACGCTTCCCTCCAAGTTGCTAGGCAGCTGTTCACCGAGCCTGCCTGGCATCAGCTCTGAAAAGCTTTCAGAGAAAAAGAAATAGAAATATAAAAACGGGGCAACCCAACCTCACCCATGCATGGGGGTGGGGTGGGGCTGGAATCTTGGCATTGCGGGTTAGGGGGATATTAACTCAAATCACTTGCAGAGGATCTGGAAATGTTTCTTCTTCTGTTTGGGTTGAGCTGTTTGGTTGTTGTTGTTGTTGTTGTTGTTGTTGTCAGAAGGTGCAGAGATTAAGGGAGGATCTATAAGGGTATAGGAAGGTTGACACCGCACTACACCACAGAGTCACGATTTAGGCCGAGGAGTGGACTCACTCACCGGGTCACGTTGGAGGGACTGAGGGGTGCCGACACATGGCATGCCTCCCCGATGGTAACCGAGACGGGCCTGGGCTGGCAGGGAGTCAGGGTCGGAGCCAGAACAAACTTAACTTAAAGAGTTGTCAGTGGAGGAAGACCTTCAACGAGCAGTTTATATACAAAACACTGAACGTCTGATGTGTGTAATTTATGCAGCGCATCGTAGCGCGTGCTAAACAACTAAGGGTGAATATAACTAACTGACAAACATTTTAGTGAGCAATTAATAACAAAACACATTATCACTCACATCAAAAGCAAGCACTCATTAGCACGATCTCATTAACATGAGAAAACCTATAATTTGCATCCTTGCTGTCTTGCTGTCTAGATAAATGAACACCAAATCCAACATATATGTTGATCAATATCTCCAGCAACTCAAGACTAATCTAAAACTAACAATGGATTATTATACAAATGATCCGCTGAGGGCACTCCTGCACTGATATTAACATACTACAAACACAATCAAATAATTCTGTCATAAATTACATCTAACTGAATAATTCATAATATTGTGTGTGAGGCGATAGTTAATCTAGTAGGATATAGGAGTCCGTTGTGTGAAGTCCAGTGTGTTTTTGACATTGTAGAATACATCTTGCATCTTCAGCGTTGTATCCTGGGTTCATCAGGTGTTTCGGGTCACCCTCAGACACCCTCGCCCAGGCAATCCCGGCCTGTGTCCGGGTAGCACTACCTCGCCCACGACTCTCCTCTCCTGATCCACAGCCACCTTGAGGCAACTTCAGCTGCCTCTGTGAGCGTCTTCGTGGCCCTTCGCTTGCTTGCTCCTGTGATGCCCAGCATGCTGTAGGCCCTACAGAGGGACTTGGCCAGCGAACCCGCTGCACCCTGCTTCAAAAAGTCCATAAAAATCCATACTGGTCCAAACATTCTCATTCACCATAGAAGTTTCCTCTGGCACGGGTCTTGCTGGGTGGAAAATGTGAGCTTGTGGTGAGCAGGTGGGTGGTTGTCAGGGTGTTTAATAGCGCTGATTAATTGGAGCCGTTAGAAAAGCTTCACGCCATGAGTCCTGAGCCCCAGACTGATTAATAACATATGAATTCAAATGATTTTCAGGGGTTGCTCGGAGGGCTGGGAAATAGCACTTCCTAATAATCAGGGATATTAGGGGCTGTTAGGTCCAAACTCTGTCCACATCTCATTTGTCTTCAAACAATCCCCTTTGAACGGCCAGGGATGCATAATTTGTGCCTGATTAAATTAATTAGCAACTTTTGCTGTAATTACTCCAGCTAGTAGTAAATAAGTAGTAACCGAGGTTGTACGGGGCCACTATTTAAAAAACCTAGAACAGTTCTGCCAGTAGTATTCCATGAAGTAAAAGGACAGCTCCATTTACATTGAGGTAAACAGATGGACGGTTGGATCAATGAACAGCCAGACAGATTTTCATGGAGAACACCAAACAAAAACAAAAAAAACAAAAGCTTGTATTCAGAGTTGATTAGATTACATTCATTGTCATTACAAAGAGTACAAGGATGATCATGACGACATTAAGTTCAGCATCTAACCAGCTGGGAAGCAGCACGAGAGTAGTAGGTATGCCAGTGGCGCGTGTTGAGGCTCAGTGAGTGAAATGACATTGAGAATGAACATTGGGTATGTGGTAAACTGGCTCTTACCTGGGTTACAACTGTTAGAAAACTTGTATTTATGAGGTTAAGTGGCCTCCTGTGGTGGCATAAGAAGAAAAATATATATATTTAGTTCCCAAATTGTGCACATAAAATATACATTTGTAGTCTCAAAATATAATTTCTCTGGCTACGAAGCTGAAAAATAACATCGTTTGTTTGTGACCTCAAAGTGAAAATTGGGTTCCCACAATATATATCACAAGACCGCAAATTAAAGATTTTGTGGTGTCGAGATGCATTACGTTAGCATGAATTTTGGATTTTGTGCTCTCAACTTCAACCCCCACCAAATAGTTCCCACGAGCTGCACTCCATCATTTGGAGGCTAGAGAGAGAGAGTGCGATCGGCCACGACAGTCTCTCCACAAACTCCAAGAGAGGCTCCCCTCATCCCCAGGTTAAAGTACAACTCAATGAACACATCTCGATCACACCTTATTGTAGGCTACTATCAGAGCGGCGTAGGCAGTCACCGGCCCCGGGTCGATGGGTGTCCGGTCGGTGTCCGACGTCTCTGTGTATGAGGGATTGAAGTCAAGGGAAGACAATCTGTGAATCGCGGTGATGTAATGCATCTCGAGACCACAGAATCTGTAATTCGTGGCCTGAGGGAACAAAATACTTAAACTGTCATCCGCGGTAACGTAAAATACCCCATAACGTATGTGGTAATTATATTTTGAGAGCACAAATTTATGGACAATTTATGTCAGCATGGGAATGAACATTTTCTTCTCATGTCACTTCCTCATTTTCCCAAATTCCCCCCCCAAAAAATTTTCACCGTCGTTTTTTGGGGGTGTCATTATTTTACAAAGAAGCCTCCACCCCCCCCCCCCCACACACACACACACACACACACACACATACACACACACACACCCCAATCTCTCATTTTGGCTTCATTGCACTCGATTTAGGCTCGTGAGCTGATGATGCATGGAAGATGGAACGTGCAACGTCTGCAAATCATTCTGATGGCAGCGATATCCGAGCCCTTGATAAATGCCCCGTCTCCTGTTGCTTACGAAAACTGATTTATTTCTCCGCTTGTTGTTGTTTAGTTTTCTTTTGTCGGCTGATGGGATTGTGTTTGGGATGAGGGGGGGGGGGGGGG
>OOFB01023734.1:4184-14328 GCA_900323305.1 Trachyrincus murrayi
GTGAGAGCTTCAGTTGGTTGCTACTCCTCTCTACCCACACAGAGCCCATGTTGGGAGCAGGCCAGGATGGGCCTCCAGAGCCCCTGCTGGCTCCCCTCTCGTTTACTTCTTCTCTCTCTCCCTCTCTCTCTCTCTCTCCCTCTCTCTCTCTCTCTCTCTCTCTCTCTCTCCCACCTCCTCCTCCTCTTCCACGCTTCCCCCAACTGGCGGCACCGCCTCCACACACTTTTTCTCCCCATCAACTTCTGTTA
Source organism: Trachyrincus murrayi (assembly GCA_900323305.1). Taxonomy (NCBI): domain Eukaryota; kingdom Metazoa; phylum Chordata; class Actinopteri; order Gadiformes; family Macrouridae; genus Trachyrincus; species Trachyrincus murrayi. The sequence goes on from OOFB01023734.1 coordinate 4,436, forward strand.
CTCCTCATCTTTTCTCACCTCCGCCCCCATCCGACTCTCTCCCTGCACCCCTTCTTTTAACGCCTCTCCCATCTGCAGGGTCTGTCGACGGTAAAGTGACAGCTTTCTGACTCCCCCCCCCCCCCCCCCGAGTACATTTATGTCCCTACCCCCCACCCGAGGGCTTTCATCCTGGAGCGTTGAACATTGTCTGAGGTCTGATGAAGATGTTGTTTTGGTCTTGAGAAGGTAATGTAATGTAATACGCTATAATACACTTCACCATTTCATTGTCACTCCACATAGAGGCGTTGTCCTAGACACAGAACAATCTGGAATCTGATGAAGATTTTACTGAAATTGAAAGAAAAATGAGCACCAAAGAATAAATAAATACAAACAACTAAACCTTAAACGAATAACACATGCTCATCACACACACACACACACACACACACACACACACACACACACACACACACACAAGCATATGGCCTCCCACATGTTGTCTCTCTCTAGCACTAGCTAGCTAAGCCTTGAAGTGCAGGCCAAGTATCTGCTGGTGAACTCACTGGTACGCCCTAATCGACGCCATGTTGGATTATTCACACACACACACACACACACACACACATTGTTGCTAGGATCCCAACAGTAAGGAGATTTGGCAGGTGACACGTGCACACACATGCACGCGCACACACACACACACGACGAACCGACGTGGTTCAGACCAATTTAATTTAAACCATATTTACGTAGATTTAATATGAATAAAATGCTGCTGGATGAGAACATTATAAATATGCTTAGCAATCTGCTTGTGGTCCAATACTCATTACTCAATATTAAGTGGCTAATAGTTTAAGCAAAGAAGAAAACCACTGAGTCACTGAAGCACGGTTTGTCTATTGGGCATCATAAAGAAACCACTATTGCTTCTTTACGGAGTCTCTTTTGACACTTCTTCTTGCAGTGATGGCTCTACGGTGCCAAATCTCCCTGGCCGGGAGACGGTGCTGTGTATTTGTGGCCTGGAGTGTCACCAGAACAGTAGTGGAGGAGGAGATATTTAAACACTCAAATAAAAGATAGGTGAGGCGGTGTCGGGGGGAGTGTATTGTAACAGTATGTAGTATGGATGACACAAATGCACTAGCCCCCTGTCTTAACTAGAGGAAGATAGATCGATGGGTACTTTATTTATCCCCAATGGGAAATTGAGGTATGAATACAAATAAGAATACAAATCAGCATCTGTTCACAGCTGTATGAACCGTATCAGCGCTAACACAATTTACTCTGCAAAGCAAGAAGTATTAGCTTTAATGTGGAGCTACCGTTGGATTGTAACTCCGGATGACGCGATAAAGCTTTCAGTTCAAAACTACAGTTGGCCCCCTGCTCCTCAGCAGCTTTTGGACGGATTTCGCTGTTGCAGATAAATGTCTCCGATTTAAATAAAAACACACAACACGGCTCTTATTTCAGCGTGTCTCCTTAAACTAGTGATCCTTCAGTTGGTCCAAGACTCTTCAGTCAGGTTCAGGAATCTTACTGCAGAGTTTGCCTCTAGGTAATAAAAAAAAGTGCACTAATTAAACGTGTCCAATGCGTTCGGAAGGCATTAGTTGCGACGTGTGTAGTATTTCTACGTTTGCCGAGGGAACATCGATTCGCTGCCTGCAACGCTTTAAAACAAGAGGACCACAGCAAAGCAGCAACGTTATTGGCGAATGGGTTAGGGGTTATTCTCCGGCTACTTGTTTAATATATTCAAAGGGACGATTCTAATAGTCAAGCTCAGCAAGTTGAGAGTCCAGTGCATAATCTAGTCCAATGGTTTCCACTTGTGATGAGGCAGGCCCAATTTAAAAGAGCAAACACATTTTATTTACTTTTACGTGCTGTGATGTATAATGGAGTAGTAGGCTATGGTATAAAGCTGGTAAAGTGGTATTTTTTTATTTAAGTCAAGTGCAAATAATTCTACGTTGTATTTCAGAACAATCCTATACTGACTTCAGTATACCATCTGTCCTTCTCTCCCCACCCTCCCTACAAACACTAAACCTTTCATGTGTAATGTAAAGAATCAAAGCGTAAAGGAAATCATCGTTTCTTCCACCTCTGACCCAGAGGGCTTTTATTTTGTAGTGTTTTCCCCGTCCTCACATCTGAGCAGAGCTGCTCCTAGTCCGACGAGGCCGCCTCTCTCGCTCACAAAAAGACCCTTTTTCTCCAATCCCAACATCTGGTGATGTCGATGCAGGATCAGTTGCAACATATGTAGCGCTATCAGACGAGGTGAATATTATATGTTGTGTCTTCAACACCCCCCTCCCCAATCAATTGCGCTGGCATCGTTTGGTAGCTTGCGTGTTATCTTGCTAGCTAGGCAGCGATGCCCTCATTAGTGGAAACCTCCCAGTTTGAAAGTAGTTCATCGAGTTGGCTAAAGAACCAAAGAGGCAGCATCCCCGATGGAGATGGAAGGGCGACCGACAACACCCTCGACAACCGACTGTCTGTCTGGAGAAGCGGAAGAAATGTTTCAGAGGACAGCTTCAAACATGGTGTGGTGTCCTGGATCCTGGCCTCCAGTTGAAGGCTGTTTGTCTCCTAACTCCTCTGAAGTCCATTGCTGTTTACCACCAGGAGAACTCGGAGTCTGAAAATCAAAACGTTGAGTGACAGCATGGTTTTTTTTATTTCGTTTTGTTATCATGCCTCGAGAGATAAGCACTATAGCGTTTATTTTCAGATGCGCTCCGATAAGTTTAACCGAATAATGAGACCCCCACCCCCCAGCCTCTCTCTCCATGTCTCTTTCTTTGTGTGGGAAGTATGCTATGCTACTTTGTTAGGGGATGGAGCGATCATAGCCAAGACGTGACCTTAGGCACACACACACAGCTTGCTGCTCGCTGGTGCAACCTAGACACCAACACTTTGGGATGACTTTCAGCTGTCAGAGCAGGAATTGCTGGTGGACAAAAAAGAAAAAGAAAATGAAAACAAAGAAAGAAAAGAAACTAAATTATAGACAGCTTATTTGTGGCGATATTTCTGGCCTCCATTCTATCAATGTATTGGTTTAACTCGCGGCTCGGTGCAGTTGTTTTCCCCGCTCTGTCTGTTAGTTTGTCCCCTGTACTGTCACATTCATTTCATTGGCAATTATCTTCCTTGGAACTATTAGTTGCAACAACATGCAATCACATAAAGTGACAGACAGTTAAACACACACACACACACACACACACACACACACACACACACACACACACATAACCATACACAAACATAACCACACACATTGATTCCTATGTTCAATCTGACTCCGGCGGAGCGTATGCCTTGTTGCCATAGCGCCCATTAACAGCGAGGGGCACGGCGAGGCTTAGTAGAGTGAGAGAAGGAAGGACAAAGAGAAAACAAAGTGGGAGAGAGAGGGAGAGTGTGTGTGTGTGTGTGAGAGAGAGAGAGAGAGAGAGAGAGAGAGAGAGAGAGAGAGAGAGAGATGTTTAAAGGAAGACGGGGGAACGAATAATGCAATGGATCTGACAGATGCAGTGTGATAACACCCGTGGTGTGGGTGTAGTTGTGATTAAAACCTCAAATCCTCACAGTTCAAATCTACTCTTTTAAGACCGTAATCCCACTGCTCCCCAGCCGCTTGTCCTATTCACTCATCTTATACAGTATTCATTACAACAATATGGCCAAACGCAGTCTCCTCTCCTCTCCTCTCCTCTCCTCTCCTATCCTCTCCGTTCCTTTCCTCTCCTCTCCCCTCCCCCTCTGCTCCAGCCAGCTGTTTAATACAGGGACATGCAAATTGATTGGCTGTTTCTGTCTGACTGCAAAGGTCTTTACATTCCATTGAATGCCAACTAATTACAGTTGTGTTCACTGTGTCTGCTCTGCAATGTGTGTGTGTCTGTGTGTGTGTGTGTGTGTACAGTTTTAGCAAGGGAGTGATCATAGACAATTGCAGCATTTGATAGCTGGTGGAGGAGAGAGGAGTTTGCATTTAGACGCCACTCGAGGATAGAGTAAAAATGGAGGTACAGGTTGTGATGACTGTCCTTATCTTGTCATGTTGTTTCAGTAGAGAGAGAGAGAGAGAGAGAGAGAGAGAGAGAGAGATTAGAGAACAGTGCTGTGGAGGCTGCCTGTTACTATCTATCCATTTGTCTCCAGCCGTTTCCATCCAACCCTTTATTTTTGTTTCTATCTGAACATGTCATCTCTCTCTTGACTCTGAATCTTGTTTGCTCTCTCTCTCTCTCTCTCATTCCCTCTTCACTTTGTCCCTATTTCCTCACTTTGTCCCTCCCTCTCGCCTCGTTCCTCCCTGTCGTTCTCCCTAATTTCCTTTCTCTCGTCCCTCTTTCTCTGTTATTCAGCCTGCATCCTCAGCTCGTGCAATAGGAAACCTCTTGCTCTAACTTTCCTAAGACCACCTGTGGTCCCGCCGCCTTGCTGGACAGATATCCTTCTGTCTATGAAACAGGATGTGGCTAGAGGCACCCCGTGGAGCTATATAGCTGCAGAATGGAATATGTCCCGTACTCATAGCACTCTTCTTCAGCCCTAACCTGAATTCACAATTTTGTGAAAACAATATCTACTCCTACTAAAATGACCTTCAATCAAAAGAAAATAGCGCTGTGCGGCCGCCCGGTATGGACCCCATGTGTCTCTGTTGTGACACTAGTAAACTGAACAAGCAACACGAGTGCTTGCGGGTGCTTCTCTAGGCCACTAGGGCGATGGCGTGAGCGATGTGCTACGGATCACTATAGTTCACCGCTTCCTGACACAATTACCCAGGCCAGGGAGCGGCTGAGGGAGAAAGAGCTGCCCCGGGGGCCCCTTTCTGCCACACCAGACCTGGGAGATCAGTCGATAAGTAGGCAGGTCCCCCGTCGCTGGATCAATTGTTGTTCACCAGGCCTGGCCAGCCGCTGGCACTACCTGGCTTGTAATTGGCCGATGAATTGATACAGTACAGTTCATGTTCCCTGCTTACACGTGTGCCAGAGTAACCCTTATTTACCCCTAACCCCTTTTCATTGAATTAACATCATCAAATTAAATTGTTCACCTTGTCAGCTCATATCATATTATTTACTGGTTCGACATGGGTAGAAAATAAATCTGGTTACCAGTTATTTTACATGAAAATCGAATCAACATAATGAGCTGAAAAAATAGCTAGTCCCCGTGTGCAGGCTTAACGTTTATTTTCTTTGCCAAATGTCATGAGAGAGGGAAAGGAAAATGAATTAAATGGAGAAAAAAACCCTGAATAAATAAATGGATACATAAATAAATGAATAAATAAATGAATAAACAGGGAACACCGTGTTGATGCCAGCTGAAGCCTCTGTGTTTTGGTTTGTCTGAGAGCACTTAACAAGTGGCCCCCTCCTGACTGAACGCTGTCTACTACTCCTTGCTGCTGGGGTGTTGTCGGCCAATTGAACAAGCGGGACCGATGATCGATAACGCCACCGCCTAACGCTTCGCAGGCCACCGGATTTTACCACATGCCTGCCTGTTCCTCTAGACCTTTTAAAAATGATTACACGTGGGCTGGGCTTCTCTTTTGTATCGGATAGAATCGGCAATTGTTATGTCCCTCGTCACTCAATAGGCTTTTGTGTGGAACTAAGTCTTTGTGTTACAACTCATTTCATTTCATGCTCCGAATAGTCACTATTCCTTCATTAGAAAGAGCATGGCGTGCATTATCCAATCACCATTTTGACTTTATTCAGATGAAAGAATACACAGACATTGACGTTTCCGTACATAGTGTCAATCTTCACGAAGGAACCTCTTTGTGTGTCTCTCTCTCGCTCTCTCTCTCTCACTCTCTCACTCTCTCACTCTCACTCTCTCTCTCTCTCTCTCACTCTCTCTCTCTCTCTCTCTCTCACTCTCCGTCTATCTATCTCTATCTCTCTCACGAGGAAATCCTATACTAGCTTCTTTTTTTTGTCTTCCTCCAGAATCTCGGCTCGTGTTTCTTTTCCGCTCTTGTGTTCTCTCTGCTGAATTAAGTCGACAACCACAGCGGCACCCATTGGGCCTCCGGGGGCCTGGCTGTTATTGATTGGATGCGCTCCCGGAGAAGCCAGGTAGTAAATGACATTGTCAACTAACCCCGCTCAGATTGTGCGCTGGCAAAAGAGACGCTTGAGTGAAACCTCTTATGCAAATAGGACTCAATGTCTCTGAGTGAGCGAGCACAGAGACCCCATTGAGATGTTATGTCTCAAGTGTGTGTGTGGGTGTGTGTGCGTGTGTGCGTGTGTCATACGCACCCATTTATTTTATTAGAGCACTACCAGACGTGTTAGCGCCAGGAGTGCAGAATGCCAGGAGGTAAAATGGAGAAAGGAGCCCTTCAACCGTAATTATTTCTTTCACTGTCTGCAGTCGTCCGGGTCAGAGAAGCAACATCTCCTGTCATCGTCCCTGATGCTGCACACACCATTGTTTATCAACGCTGGAGGGGCCTGTTTGTCAGTGTCTACACTTGTTGTGTTCGGTATTGGAGCTATTGAATGGGCACGCGTCTCTCTCTGGCTGTCTCTCTCTCGACCAGACACTCTCTCTCTCTCTCTCTCTCTCGACCAGACACTCTCTTGTTCTTGACCCCTTTTGTCTCTCTCACTCTCTCATGCTCCGTCTCTGTTGCTTTCACTTCTCTTTCTTCTCTTCACAGCATTCATTGTGTTCAGACCTTTTTCCTACTTTGATGACCCACATAACACACATTACACACACACACACACACATTCATTATCAACAATATTTCACATCTCTGCCTGACACCATGTTTTGAAGCCTGTCATTGTCCTCTTCTCTCTCTCTCTCTCTCTCTCTCTCTCTTTCCACCTCTTAAAGGTGCCGTAGGTAAGACTTAAGAGCTAAATTTTTTGTGCAATTTGTTAGAAATGACATAGCCATCCGTCAGCTATTAGTGAGTGAAATGTTCTGTGAGAATATCTGTTTAGAGTTGACTGAGTCTGTATGAGACAATTTAGAGTTTATACTGCTCCCGGATACTTTCTGACCAATCAGGGCATCTCTTCCGTGATTGGTTTGGGGAATCCATCTTGCTGTCAAATCACAGGTGCGTGAAATACAACACTTCTCAATGGTGGAGAAATGTAGGGAGGGAGGGAGCAGTTGTTTACTTTCAAAATCTCTCTTCTGCTCTTTTCTGCTCTCTCTCTTTAAAACTCTCGAGTCTTACCTACAGCAGCTTTAACGTGAAGGCTCTTAAAATGTCGGTTCTTTAACAATGGGCTCATGAAGGCCTCCCTAGCATCGCTAAGCCACCTGGTCTGATCTGCTAGCCTCAACCCCATCCACATCACCGTAGCCATGAACTGACCCCACACATTTTTTTTGTGGCAAGGAGGATGGGGGAGAAGGGGGGAGGAGGAGGGAGGGGAAATTAAATGTCATGCCCATAGAGACCTACCCGATGATACTGCTACATTATGTTGAACCAAATAAACTGTCTAAACTGACTTTTAACGCCGGTGCCGTAGAGATCCCACGCTGAACGAACTGCATTGAAAACAAAACAGAAAAACAAAGCTAGACAGAAACCAAGCCGCCCTGTGAGGAGATGAGCACCGAAAGGGGAAGAAGGAGGAGCAGGAGAGCGATAAACCTGACAGATCAAGGCAATACACTGAAGATAGAAACGACGGAGCGAGAGAATAAAGCAATGTCAAAGCAGAGATTGGAGAGATAAAAGGAGTCTGAGAGAGAGCGCGTGGGGAGGGAGAAGGTTACAAATAGAGTGAGAGTGAGAGAGAGTGAGAGAGAGAGAGAGAGTGAGGGGAGAGGATAGAGATGTTTATGGCGGTGCTGGCAGGTTCCTTTGCTGATTAGCTCGCCTCAGACTTGGTGAGAGGAATCGGAGCTGCCACACACTGCCAGACCTTGAAGTTATGCCTGCACACACAGCGGTGTGTGTGTGTGTGTGTGTGTGTGTGAGAGAGAGAAGAGAGAGAGATTGCGTCTGTGTGTGTGTTGTGGATTATTGCTTGAGGATATGTCTATTGGCATGTATTTGCCACAGCCCCTCAGTGTCTGTGTATGACTGTGTGTATGTGTGCGTGTTTGTGCATATGTGTGTGTGTGTGTGTGTGTGTGTGTATATGCATTTTCCTAGTCATGGGCACACACACACATACACACACACACACACATACACACGTACACATCAGTATTCCCGCCTCCATTGTGTGAAACGGTTGTTAATTAAAGGCACTCGTCGATGCAGCAGTGCATGTGAATGTTCCCCATGTGCACATATGCATGTGTGTGTGTGTGTGTGTGTGCGTGTGTGTATGCGTGCGTGCGTGTGTGTGTGCTATGCATGGGCAGGTTTGTTCACTGCACTGCGATGAGGCCAGGGGGGGAGATAAAGCTGGGGGAGACAGGGAGTGCTGTGGCACATGAAGCCCTATTGAAACAGGTACAGGTGGGATTCATCGCAGTACATTGAATGCGCTCGTGGCTGATTGGTGGATGGATGGAAAATGGAGACGGTGCAGGGCTGATGTAACAGGGGGAAGAGAGTCAAATCAACTGGGGAGGGAGCGGGTGGGCGGGTGTCAAACGTGCAGGAAGCGGAGGGGGTATGCGGCACTGCCTGCGACACGTACGGAGGTGTAGCGCCATAGGAAGGGTGATCTTTACATGTATGTGTGGGGACGGATCTGTTTGTTTTCCGACGATGGAATGGAGTTGGATCCATCATGGAAGTGACAGGAGTATCTATCGATATATACATATTCAATTCATTTTGTGTTCTACCAAATTACATTCAGTGTGTGTGTGTGTGTATGTGTATGTGTGTGTGCGTGTGTGCGTGCGTGCATGCGTGTGTGTGTGTGTGTGTGCGTGCGTGCATGCGTGTGTGCGCGCGTGTGTAGCATGTGCGTCGACAGGAGGATTTTGATAACTAACTATAGGTGTATGTTGTGAGTGGCATTGTGTGAATTCTATCATAGAATAATGTAATGATGGGAAATACAAATGGTTATATATTATCCTCCCCATTACTATTATCACTACTATGTTATATCTTCGGAAATTGGTCAGCTGGATTATTCGAGGCTATTTCTAGCTCTGTGCTATGGATGTCTATAAGTTATGTAGATGTAGAAGTTATGTATATGTATAGAAGTTGTGTAGATGTATATAAGTTATGTAGATATATAAGTTATGTATATGTATATAAGTTATGTAGATGTAGAAGTTATGTAGGTGTATAGAAGTTATGTAGATGTATAGAAGTTGTGTAGATGTATAGAAGTTATGTAGATGTATATAAGTTATGTAGATGTAGAAGTTATGTAGATGTATAGAAGTTGTGTAGATGTATAGAAGTTGTGTAGATGTAGAAGTTATGTAGGTGTATAGAAGTTATGTAGATATATAAGTTATGTATATGCATATAAGTTATGTAGATGTATAAGTTATGTAGATGTATAGAAGTTGTGTAGATGTATAGAAGTTATGTAGATGTATAGAAGTTATGTAGATGTATAGAAGTTATGTAGATGTAGAAGTTATGTAGATGTATAGAAGTTATGTAGATATATAAGTTATGTAGATGTATATAAGTTATGTAGATGTAGAAGTTATGTAGATGTATATAAGTTATGTAGATATAGAAGTTGTGTATATGTATATAAGTTATGTAGATGTATATAAGTTATGTAGGTGTATAGAAGTTGTGTAGATGTAGAAGTTATGTAGGTGTATAGAAGTTATGTAGATGTAGAAGTTATGTAGGTGTATAGAAGTTGTGTAGATGTATAGAAGTTGTGTAGATGTAGAAGTTATGTAGGTGTATAGAAGTTATGTAG
>OOFB01023782.1:1544-13543 GCA_900323305.1 Trachyrincus murrayi
GGGGGGGGGGGGGGGGGGGGGGGAGGGGGGGGGGGGGGGGAGGCAGGGGTGGTGTCAGAGCCTGTCAGTGTTCTGACAGCTATGGTAACTACCCTCTAATCCAGAAGACTCCAGCCAGGCTCCAGGCTGACACCCGGCCGGTGAGTGACAGCTGAAGACCGGGCACATTCCACAGGCAGAAGTGACATCCAGTCTATTAAGGCAGACAAGCACAAAGCAGAGATTTGCCCCGACTGCCTGGTACTGAAGCCCAACTATGGGGGTGATTGGGGGAGGTCCTGGGGAAGGTGTCAGACTCCAGCTTCAGATGATAACCATATTGTAATACGGTTGGACAATGCTGGACAATGAAGCGCCATGATTGCTCGTGCTGACAGCGGAAGTTTATGTCTGGATGTCCGCGCAGCACCGCCGCCTGCGCTTCACAAAATGTATACACACACACACACACATGCACATGCACACACACACACACATGCGCACACACACACACACACACATAACACACACACATGTTCACAAACACGCACAAACACACATACATCCAGAAACCTCCACACACGCACACACAGCCTCTAGGTCCCAACTGCCAGTCAAAAACCCGGCCACAAACGGGCGCGCTTCTCATTCCAACGCGAGCGCACACCAAACCGTGATGTCTAATGACTGACCCGAGGCATGCCGGCCTGACGGGCAGAGCAGAGTAATTCTTGTTTATCTTCCTTCCTTCTTAGATATCTGTGCACGGCGTAAAGAGGCTGCTCAGTGTTCATTTGTTGCCACAGAATTGTTCAAGGAATCCTTTGCTTGGTTTCTTTATCAGTAATACATCTTCGGAAGGAGAGAAAAAAAAGCAAAGGGAAAATAGGCTATACATGATTGCCTTTTATAAGGCTTCGGTGACAGCTCCCCCTTCCCCTACCACCACCCAAAAAATAAAAGAAATAGAAGTATGTAATTGGATTCACTTTAGGTTAATTATTTGCACTGGCAGGTCGTGTTGTTGTAAGGCGTTCATTAGGATACACATCCAAAACACAGAGCAAATGAGACAAGCTTTATGCTAGGTTTGTCTTTATGCTAGGTTTGTCTTTGTGCTAGGTTTGTTTAAAGCAGCTCCAAAAGCTGGCCCGGCCCTAATGATAGCCTCAGTAGCCTATATAATGGAACAAGTTTACATAAATTTGCCCACAGAGCTTCGGTGTGGCAACAGACAGGCAGGAGTGTTTGTATCAGAACACTTTGGCTAATTAGAAGAGCTGCAGGGCAATATATATATATATATATATATATATATATATATATAAAAATACAGTGTGATTCATATTCAGCCCTCCTCATTCTGCACTCCATGCATAAAACATTATGCTGCTCGCTTTGCTGTATTACATTCCTATGGTTTCCTTTTCCTTTTATTCATGCAAGGCTCTGTGGTCTCAGTCCTAGATTATTTTTACGTATTTCTACTCTTTTCCTTGCGATGGAGTTTGCGACGCGATGCATAAGAGGGAGATTTGTATCGGGGGAAGAGATCAGCATGAACGGGGTGGGAGGGTTTTCCTCTATATGGTTCCTAGAAGTGAATCCCTGAAGCAGCTATGCGCCCCAGACGTTGCTCCAACAGAACCTAGATTAACGGTTACTCTGGATCCTCTCAACCTTCACACAGCATTGAAATAAGTGTGAGAGATCGTCCACGGGTCCCTCGCGAGGTTCACCAAAGGTGGCATTTCCCGTCTCCGTTCTCAAGCTGGGGCTCCTCGTCCTCCATCTTACTTTGGTCCCTCTTGATGGAGACTCAGGGAGCATGGGCCGGCTAAGTGACAGGGAGTTAAATATACATTTACACCCGCCCAGGCCTTCTAGCTAAGCTGACAGCAAGGTTCTGCTAGCGGTCGCTCAGCATGAGGCACCATCACTATCCAATCAGATCCATGATAACTGGATTTGGGAACATGGGGATAGGGGTGTTTGTTTTAAGGTGTTATTTGTTATTTCGCTTCATGGTATGTGCCAAGTGCACCCTTACAAATTACAAAAACAAATCAATTGAACGATGAATGATTTGCAGATAATTTATGCAATAGTTGACACTTGCTTGGCTAAAACAACATGCATCTCGCTGTGACCGCCTCAGCTGATAATATTTACTTTAAAAGAAAATCTATATTTATCTAAAGAAATCCATATGAGGAACAATATCCGGCTGTGTGTGAATACAGTGCCTTCCGTTGCTCTTTGCAAATGCACTCCAGTATAACCGTGATGAGACAGATCATTGAGGCTCTGTATTCAGGGGCTAGTTAATTGGTTGCCACGGGTGTCGCTACAAAGGTTAAATTCAAAGCCGCGCGTGTCACCAACTACAATCTCAGCGGGCTTTTGTTCAACAGGAAATATTTACAGCAAAAAGTCAATGTTTTGGCGACAACCGTCAGGTCGGCTGCACCGCAGAACCAAACCTTGCATGGGAGGAGCACCTTGCGTTCTCTCACAGTCTGGGATGCGAGTAGCTCTTGTCTCTTTGAGCCTCTGGAATCAATGTGTGTGCATAATCCATTTCCTATTGACAGCCCTCACATCCTCCTCCCTGTTGCAGAGCAAAAAGACGCATCTTGAAGTTGGGAGGGGAGGGGAGGGGAGGGGGCCGGAAGAAAGCAGTGAATTGCATTAACATCACTTCAGACAATGCTCTGAGGCTCACTGTTAACACTGAAGATTAGGTCAAGTTTCTCTTCCCCCCTCTGGGTTTCCCCCTCGCTGTAAATGACGAGTTTGGATGTGAAACAAGCAACATGTCAAGGCAGAGTTGAAAGATGTAGGCATTTTCTGCCATGTCACATTGACAGGCCGCTGAATATTTGGGCCATTAGGGGCTTATTAGTGTTTAAATGACCAGCTGGTTCAGTGATGCACAGAGATGGACAGGACCGGAGGCTACTAATCAGCCGTCTGTAGCGCCGGTGTCAAATCACACGACACGGTAACCCATGGCAACGGAATAAAAGTTAACATTAGCAAGTCAATTTGAGAGGTGGCTGCTGTAAACAGGCTTTCAAATAGCCTGATGTCGCTCGCTTGTAGAGACCAAAAAAAAAAAAAGGATCTGCTTTTCAAAGGGAACAATAAGAAAAAAGTAAATGGAAATAAAATAAGAATGATGGTGTTTTTATTTTTTATTTTACCCTCAAGCACTATATATATTTTTATTTTATTTGAGCTGCTTCTATAGTATATTTGAGGGAATGTGTATTTAATATAATAATATATAACAGCTATTTCTTCATAATCCACTGAAGTAATCTACAAATCAATATTCCGTGGAATATCTTTTGTTGTTGGCCGGTTTGCAAGTCTGAGAGTCGTATATTTAAACCCATTTCTGCTCTTCATATGAAAAAAAACTCCAAACATCTCACACTTGTGTATTCCAACTGAGCCTCCCTTTGTTCCAGTCAATACATTTTATTCAATTTCTTGTTTTCGAGGTGCATTTCATTAGCTGTATTCCGAGATGCCCCACCATCTCCCTTCCAGGAGGTAACCAGCAGATGTGTAGCCGTAACCATGTTGGCGCTCCACTATAATTGGTGATGGGTTGTTCTGTGACAGATATGAAAAGTGGAAAACGGGCTGCATTACGCCCAACACAATCCACGATATGTTGGGAGTTTTAATGTTGGATGTGTGTGTGTGTGTGTGTGTGTGTGTGTGAACATGCTGGGTCTCAGTAATGTGTGTGTAGCTTATCCAGACCCCCAGTCAACAACCAAAGCCCCGGCAGCTTGTTTAAGGATGAGGAGAGCTGTTTTAAAGCGTGTCTGTCACTTCTGATCACATGGCCTCTTGTTCCTACAGCATAATTGATCACATGTCTCCTAATACCCGCCCCTTTGACTCTTGTTCCCACCGTCATTAAAATGTAATAGATATCTTATAAATTATGTAGTATAGATCTGGGAGGCCCCTTTTCATGTTAGTCCGCTGGGATGTTTAAGCAAATATAATGATTTGTAACAGTAGATTTCTTTACGGGTTTTTTTTAAGGACACCAATATAATGCATCATTTTCTCGCGGAAAATAATAAAAAGGTGTTTATAATGCTTTTACTTCGGCTGTCATGGCTTATGATAAAATTACAGTCAGAAATTGTGCAGATTATGCAACTTGACTTATTGATGCACCGTACTGGTAATATTGTATATTATATCGTGATAAACAACCGCGCTTGAATAATTTATTCATATGAAGCACAGTGCACTCCATTATACCTTTGGAACAACAGCGTGGGCAATAAAACATAAATATTGTGAGCTATGTAGGGTAAAAACAGTTGGAAACCATGTTATTATCCTACCCCCCATTACATCAAATGGGAGCCCATTGTTATTATTTGTCATCATATGCTAATTACACATCATTAATGTTAGACCTTAATGGCCCCAAGAGTCGGTAATAGGCTGTAGACGGAGCTGGCTGCTTGCAGGGAATCTAAGTCTGGGGGTGGGGGGGGGGGGGGGGGGGGGGGGGGGGGGGGGGGGGGGGGGGGGGGGGGGGGGGGGGGGGGGGGTGGTGCTGGTGGAGGGGGCAAACACATGCTAATGGAGCCGAGACCTTTTATCTTGGCAGATTAAAAGAGAAAAGATCACAACCCTCAAAATAAGCGATTTGACGTCTGTAATTGGTGGATACAACACGCTTTTATTTCCACTGACACGGAGCGAAGGCGTCGGAGCTGCGGGTACGAGCGTGGCTAGCTCCGGCTAGCATCGCTCCCTCGGTGCCTTCAGGCTGTTAGCCAAATGAAACCTCGCCACGGCGTTCATGCTGTAAGCTGCGGTGAGACGGGAGACGGAGTGCTGCTGTTTCCAGAGCCGCCCGCAGCCTGTGATCTGCCTCCGTGTGTGTGTGTGTGTGTGTGTGTGTGTGTGTGAGCATAGTAGCATAGCCCCATTTTTTCCCCAATGAACGAACGCCCTTGTTGTAGGCTGGTTGTGACATTCAACAGTGAACCCTGCCAATCATACTGTAAAACGATCACGCTATGCAGACAACCCTGTTCTAGCGTCTCAAGACGTCGCGTTAGATTTATCTCCGTGATCTTCCATGTTCCTGCTTTGTTTTATGACTCAAGGGCTGTTTTTTTGTCTTCCATAACAGCAATAATCCACATTGGCTAAACCCATATGCAAATCGAATCAGGGGTGTAGCGGTGTGCGCATCTGGCCTGGCTCGGAGCAGGGGTTGAGGGTTGAGGGGAGGTTGTCGTGAGGGGAGGGGACCGGAGAAGTGACAGCTGGCTCCAGCAGGGCTCCATGTTTGACCCTCAGCACTGTGTGCAGTCCTGGGTGGCTAGCAGGCACACTCTCTCTACCCCACAAGACACAACGTATGCCAGCTTGAACACCCGGTGGGAGAGGGCCCACCCTGGAGCCTAGGGTCTAGTCGGGTTCGCTTGTTAGGGGATAGTGTGGAGGGGTTGGGGGGCATGGGTCTCCCACCTCCTCAAGGGGGGAGGAGGGGGGGGGGTGGGGGGGGGGGGGCCCCCCCCCCCCGGAGGGGGGGGGGGGGGGGGGGGGGGGAGATGCAGCCTCGGTGCCCCCTCGACACCAGGGGGAGCCTCGCGACTGGGCCGTTGTTTGGGTCTCTGAAGGCCAAGCTCAGAGCTCCAGATGTAGGTGTGATGACCCACATCTGTCCATGCAGTACACTGTAGGACATCAGTAGTCCCTTTACCTGGTTCGACCTCTCGTAACCCCGCCTGCAGGTCACCAGACTTCATGTGAATGACTCTGTGCATCTGTTTTGTAGTCATGTTTATTGTGATCATCATGAGATGTTTGAATAATGTACTGTGATTTACTGCTAATCCAGCAGGAAGGATGGCGACACGCACACAAAAACATCATAATTCACTTTGTCTTTGATTGTCTGCGTGGCTTCCCTACTTATACCTGTTTATGATGTAAAAGATTGTTTGCTGATGGGGGAGAAATGTTGATCAGCTCAAACCGGTATAGAATTTGTCTCCATTATGCACGCTCATCATAATCACAGCAGCATGATGCAGGAACGGCACGCTAACAGCAATGAGTCTGCAAGATAACAAATAGTGAGATTAAGGGGAGAAAGGCTGGAAATTAATATTAAAGAGCCACAATTCAGAAACTCTGGAATTCACATAATATTCATCCACTGACGAAATACAGCATATATATTTCACTGGAAAGTTATGATGGCTGTAGAACGGAAATAACAAGGAAATCGAGGGTGCTAAAATGTCAGTTTGTTTAATTATCGCTAGTTATCACAATTACCTTCTCTTTGACTTCAGCATGTATGTAATAAGAGTGTTTCCGGGCGCCTTGGAGGAAATGTGAAAGGTCAAGTGTCAGTTTTAATACGACTAGAGCACCTCTAATGAAACACTGTTGCAATATGTGTTGAATACGAATGCATTAATTTTCTTAAATGTCTCTCATATTTGCCGGCGTCTCAGCCCTTTTTAACAGGAATAATTTGACAGCAGCCCCCCCGCTTACCTCTGACAGCTCCGAGGAGCCAGGGCGCAGCACCTGCGTCCAGCCAAGCGTTAAACCTCAGATCCTGAACCCTCCTCACAAATGAACTGTCAGATCATTACCGTGCGTGATGCAATATAATCTGTCTTAGAATTAGCATTTGGCCAAGTCCACATAGGCTCGCTCTCTCTCTCTCTCTCTCTCTCTCTCTTCTCTCTCTCTCTCTCTCTCTCTCTCTCTCTCTCTCTCTCTCTCTCTCTCTCGCGCTCTCTCTCTCTCTCTCAGAAGACGACGGTGGTGGGTTGAATATGCATCTCTTCACATTTCCATGCGAGACCCACGGGGAGCGCAGGCAGAGAGCAGATTTCTGCATTAGCATGTCAGGAGGGAAGGGTCCTTTTTTTCCTCCCGTTGCGGGGGTCCCTCTGCAGATGCTCCGCTTCACTTGTTCATTACAATTGCATTTCATCAGCCTGATGATGTCCACATGTCAATTGAGTGTGAGGATTCTGCACACAAAGGAGCCTCTGGGAAAAGGAGTTCTGTGGCTAATCAGCTGATTATCATACCTCGAATGGGGGTGTGTGTGTGTGTGTGTGTGTGTGTGTGTGTGTGTGTGGTGGGGGGGGCTGTGGTCGCCTGTTACAAATGGCAGCCGTGGCGCGTGAGCAGGCGGAGTTGACCGCAGGACCAGGAACTCCAGGTAAAAGGGATATAGGAAGTAGCTGATTTAAACACGCTCTCTTATGGGCTGCTCACGCGGAAGGACGAAGTAAACAAACAAGATGGAGGGCTCTCAAGCGATACAAAATAAGACATGTTTCAGATGTTCACAGTTTTAATCGTCGCACTCTTAATTTATTATTTCATACCTAATTCTGACAGACTGTAGAGCTGCGTAACCAACCCGATATAGTCAGTGGTTAAAAGGAGATGTTACAATCTACTAATATTGTCAGCATTTTCAGATGTATTCAAACATTCACCAATGAATTCAATAGTCACATTTAATACCTACTTTTCAAAGCGTTCCCATGAATATATAGAATACTACCACCGAGAAATAATGGGATTCATATAAATCCTACGTATCAGTATGAGTCATACCTGGCCTATAAGTCCTTTATATTCGCCACCTCTCGTTGTGGATCTAATAATCCGTTACACGTCTTTGTTTTCCCGGCACCGTTTGTGTGAATGAAAGCGTGCTGGCGCTGCTGTAGTATGTCACAAGTGACCTGAAAGCCCAATTATAAAGTCAGCAATCTGCATTGTTCTTGGAGCAAAGAAGAATCAATGTGCTAAAGGCATATCCCCATCACCAGACCTAATGATGTCTTTCTGGACCACAGGCTTGCACACTGCATAGTAATCTTCTGCTAATTAGCTTTATAATGCCTCGGCATGCCTCCGCATCAGCACAATTCCAGGGAGGGAGAGTGAAGTTATTTATTTATCTCGCTGCGGCTCATTGTTACGGCGGTTATAATTAAAGCAACATTATTTAGATGGGAAGCAGGATTTATTGGAATTAGTGTGTTTTCAATCACGCAGTCAACTTTCTTCAAATCGTGCGTGAACTTGTACATTTCTAAAGAAATGGGAAATGGAATGGTGTGTGTGTGTGTGTGTGTGTGTGTGTGTGTGTGTGCGTGCGTGCGTGTGTTTGAGTTCACTGAGGACGGAGGAGGCCTCCTCTTCTCTTTACAGAGGAGGTCACCTTTAGTGGTCCCATGGGGGTCCTGACTACTTCAGTTGGATATTTAAAAAGATAAATAAAACATGTATGTATTTGTACAAATAAAAATAGTGCTGCCACTTAGTACCCTTAGTGGTTGTTCAGCTCGTCCCATGAGGAAACCATAAGTGCGATATGCAACTTACATAGCAGAATAAAAATGCGTACACGTTGGACTAGTTGTGCGTCCAATGAGAAGCGGTGAACAGCGTGATATCCGTGATTTATATACATTTCCAAATATAGAAATTGTCGGATTGTGGAGTTTTGTTGAGGCCCACAATAACTTGGATATGATGGTTTCCCGCCTCTGTTGAACCATTATGTAGGAGTCATTGAGTATGATCCATGGGAGGTTATTATACTTTTGGCGACCCAGCTTTTCCATAATTGTTAGGCATTTGTGAACTGGTTTACTTTTTGATCTACTTTAACAACTCTAATATCATTTTTGAATGACTTTAATGGCTCATTTACATAAATTGCTGAATTTAAAACAATTCAGCGATTCCTGCAATGTATTTAAGTTAAATATGTCTGTGGCTTGACGACACACTAACAGATATAAAGTAATCTTACGAATGGGTTTAAAAAGATTACACATTGTACATTGTATATTATCTTTACATTATTCATTATACTTACTATCCCATCAGTCTATGCAGAGAGGACTTTCCATCCTTGGACTTTGAGAGATGAGGTGCTCATCTCTAGCTTATTGTTACGTTGAGGCTTCAGGGCCTGTGCTTTTGAATTAAAGAAAACTAAGAAAAGTTTGTATAATTACTCCATCAAATATTGTAATGACTTGGTAGCAAGCATTTGGCACATTTAGAATGATAATTCTAAAGAAATGAATATGCTTATGTCAGTATTATAATTACATTTAAACTATAGGGTATCTCATTACAGTGGTGAGCTTGAGACTTCCTAGTGGTTGGTATCTGTCCACCTTTTGTGGAGCAGGCTGTTATCTGACAAGCTTCTAGCGTTTGGCGAGATGTTATCCAGGAGCAGACCTCATCTGCAGCCTCTGACAGCACCACATAACACCTGCCAGAGTAACTTTTTTACCGCGAGTGAGCAGTGTTCAATGCTCACCGGTAACTTTTTCATTCCGTCCACGCTGGACTTTTTTCCGGACCGCTCCATACGTTACCTTTCTCTTTGATTAGAGCGGGAACGTCAAGGAGATACCTTCATGGATTACGAAGCACTGGACGGGGGTTCTTCAACTAAGGTCTCCATCGTCTGTTGGCAGATGCCGTTGCACTCGTGAAGCTCCAGGACCAGCAGACAATATCCTGTGCCAGAAAAATAGTATTATGAACGTATTATTATTTTTTATTATTAACTCATTAGTCATTAGAAATAATACACCCGAATAAAATTGTAACAAAAATCATCAAGAACATTTGCCTATATTTATGGTATTTAACTGGATAAAGTGGTGCGTTAAACACATTGTTATAGAGAGAAGATAAGTAACTGTGACTAGCTACCTGCATGACCCATCGTGACCATAAGGAGGTCCTTTAGTGACGCAACAGACGAGAAGGTAGATCAGAAGAATTTAATTTACTCCTCCTCTCCCACTTCAATACCTAGAAGAAAGCACGAAGACAAAAAACCCTTCCCTTCACTGCAGCCGTGACCATGAGAGCTAAGCCTGCATAAGTCTTCAAAGGCGGCTTCACTACACGGGAGATTAGCATGTCTTCCTCCCTGTGCCTCGGACCCGGGAAGCCGAGAGGGCGACCCTGGCCTCGGTGACAGCAGCGCTGACAAACCTTCTCTCCGAGGGCCCCGGCAGCTCCACACACACGAGCACGCTCCATGATTAGAGCCATGATGGCCTCTGAATCCAGCGCAGGTTCATGAAACTTTGTCTTGGTGAAGGAAATGGTAAAGCAAGCAGCGGGGTTCTGCCACAAGTCCTATGATGGCAATTTGCCGAGTGAGTTATCTCCCATTGCCGGGATGCGGTGAGTACTGCTCTTAAATGGGGGGTAGTTTTCCATTTCCCAGCCATTAATATGCATGGAACAGCTAATGAAGCCGAACCAACTAAGATAATAAGATTCTGACGCTGCGGCGTCGCTGGCTGGTGTGTGACACTGTGCTGAGGCATTCTTCTCCTGATGCCTTTGGACAAAGGCATAAAATTGACTCCTTAAGAAAACCTTTAATGGTACATGAATACAGTGAGGTTTTAATCTGCATTTTACAGTCACTAGCCCACTAAAATACTCTCGGAGAATACCTTTATCAAAGCTGTATATGCATGTTGGAATCGCAATAAATTATGTAATTATTACCTCTGTTTTTACATTGGATTTTTAAGCGGCGTTCCAAAAATGTGAATGCAGCACAGGATGTATGTGATATATCTAATAAATAACAGCACCAAAATTAAATATAAATAATTAAACTATTATATTTATATTTAATTGAATAATTTATAATGGTAACACTTTCCAATAAGGGACACAACATTTTCAGTAGTTACCAGGAAACAAATGAGGAACGAATAAGGAACTAACTGCTAGTGAACCGTTAGTTAATGAGTAACTCATCAAAATGTATAGTAGCTAATGATTAGTTAATGATTAGTTAATTAAGAAGCACGTGAGGAACGAATCAGGAACAACTTGATAATTGATGAATCGTTAATAAGCACTCCCCTAATAATTCCTAATGGAGGACTAACTAGTAGATAATGATGAGTTACGAGAGAACAGACTGGGAGATCCTATATTAATGAATCATTAGGTAATGATTAGTTCATGAATATCTGTGAATCGATCTTACTGACCACTTTCTTCATGAGTCGTTCCTCATCATCATTATCTAGTAGGAATTATTAGGGAAGTACTTATTAACAATGAATCAATTATCAAGTAATTCCTGATTCGTTCATCATTAGCTACTATAAAATGTGATTAGGAGTTACTCATTAACTAATGGTTCACTAGCAGTTAGTTCCTTGTTCGTTCCTCATCTGTTCCCTGCTAACTACTCAAAATGTTGTGTTACCCTTATAATCAATAATATCAAAGTCCATGCTTCGGAGACATAATCAATAAGCACACATACACAAACACAGTATGGCTAGTTAGCATTTAGCTCACAGTGTCTCTGGTGCTTTCCAGTGAGGAAAGATGATGTGTAGCTGACGGGTAGCTAGCCAAAATGCTACAGATTGGTAGAGGGATAGAGACATACAGTTCATGATCATTTAAATGTGTGTGTGTCTCCATCTGTGTACATATATGCATATATATATATATATATATATATCACATAAAAAATCAGAACAATCAAATATTGTGGTTTGAAGGTGAATGGTTCAATACAAAATATGAACCCACATATACTCTTAATATACAAAAGAAAGTCCACGTTTTTTGTATCTTACCAGCCTGTGTTGGTGCTTGTTGCTTTGATAAAATGGCATTTCTGTTCATAACCCCAAAGGTCAACAATATCAACACAACACAACAATGTTGGATTGGATTGGATCCAGTAAGAAGAAAACAGCCCGTATATCCATAAATATTCAAAACAATAATGAGGTCTGGCTGCTCAGTCCCCCAAGTAGAAGCAGTAGTAGACATCGTCAAGAGCTTTGTGTGTGTGTGTGTGTGTGTGTGTGGTAAGGAGAAAGGAGATGAAACTGCCCGCCCTCTGTCAGAGCACAGTAGCCCATTCTGATGGCCTGCAGATGCTATAAACCCCC